>VUQI01063123.1:4962-21422 GCA_015106735.1 Paratilapia polleni | reverse complement strand
AAGTCTGTGTCTTCCATTCAATATTTTTTTTAACCATCATACACCGATAACATTATGACCACCTGCCTAATATTGTGTTGGTCCCCCTTTTTGCTGACCATACACAAAAAAGAAACTGTACTGCACTGTGTATTCTGACACCTTTCTATCAGAACCAGCATTAACTTCTTGGGCAGTTTGAGCTACAGTAGCACGTCTGTTGGATCGGACCACACGGGTCAGCCTTCGCTCCCCACGTGCATCATTGAGCCTTGGCCACCCATGACCCTGTCGTCGGTTCACCACTGTTCCTTCCTTGGACCACTTTTGATAGATACTGACCACTGCAGACCGGGAACACCCCACAAGAGCTGCAGGTTTGGAGATGCTCTGACCCAGTGGTCTAGCCATCACAATTTGGCCCTTGTCAAACTCGCTCAGATCCTTACACTTGCCCATTTTTCCTGCTTCTAACACATCAACTTTGAGGACAAAATGTTCACTTGCTCCCTAATATATCTCACCCACTAACAGGTGCCATGATGAAGAGATAATCAGTGTTAATCACTTGACCTGTCAGTGGTCATAATGTTGTGCCTGATCGGTGTATATTCAGTTCAGTTTAATTCAATTCATCATCCTTTATATGAGATTTTCCGATAGGATGCATAGAAGAATGTGAACTGGCATTGAGATAAGCTGATCTGCTGGAATTGTAGCTGAGTTTCATGGTCTGTCTGAACTCACGCGATGTTCAAAAATGTCGTCCTCAGAAGTCAGCTGATCAAAACCTTGTTTGACAACTTAAAAAACATTTGAACAAACATAAAACAACAGATTATACACAACCAGCCTGAGGAAGCTTTAATGCACTTGTTTATTGAGACTGAGATGTCTGCATAACCATGAGTAAATTATTTGTCTTTTAATACATTTTTGAACTTTATAAATCTTGCCCCTGACAAACACTGCATATATTATAAAAACTAAAAATAACCCCTAAAGCTAATAAGAGCTAAACTAAACATATTTTCCAACAACAAAAACTAAACTGAAATGAGCAAACCCACTCTGGATAATAACTTAGACTAAAGTATATTGAAAACAAAAATTAGAAATAGTTTTAAAACTAGAAAACAATATCTTACAAAGAACAAAGAAACTATTTCAACTCTGGGGCAAAACAAACCAATTCTGGATTTATACTCATATCAAGTTAACTGACAAAGTTAACTGGCAAAGCAATGAACGTCTTTCCTATAAAAAATAATAATAATTATAATAAAATTTTTAAAAATTTGCTTTTAGTTCTGATGTAATTTTTGTTTTAAAATGGCGAATGCAGTGAAAAGAAAAAAAAAGCTGAAAGAGACCTAAGTAACCTGTCGTAACTTTCCTCTGCAGTAGTGACTGTGTGAGTGGGTAAAACCAGACAATGATTCTCCGGCATGTTCAGACTGGTCTGATCTCCAAACACCTTTTTTATTGTGCATTATGCAACATGCACGTGTGGAATTCTGGAAGAGGAGAAGCTTTAATAATGCTTGCTTTCATGGTTTGCTCAAGAAGTCATACATAACAAGCTGATGTTTGCATAAAGAATATGCACAGCTGAGACTTTCTGATGTTATTTCAGTTAAATTTTGTGGTTTAAGTGTTTTAGAAAGTGCATGGACGTGGATGTGAATATTACTGTACACTCACTGCAGAAGGACAGATTTTTATTCATTTTAACACACCAGCTGTTGAGCTGCACATTTCCATTGGTGGGAGGATTTTTTTTTTCTAGGAAAATGTTAGCTGGAGAGCCTTACTGGCTGAGACACTCTGGGATTATATTTCACTCTGGTTCAGTTCCACTGAGCAACTTCCAGGAAAGAGCTGACTGACCTCAGTTTTTATTGCACTGAAATGTTACATCAGAAGATTTGTTTAATAACATGATCTGCCCCTTAAAGTCTCAGTGAATAGATCACAGTATTTTCATGTGTAAAACTAAGAGAGGCTGAATCAGTGGAGTTAAAATTTTGCTTCTCAAATGATCTAACCTGAAAAAACAAACAAAAAACAGCAACAAAAACAACAAACAGACTTTATTTCATCCATCCAGCCATCCATTTTCTTAATAGCTTATCTAATTCATGGTTGCTGGAGGCTATCCCAGTCGGTTGAGGGTGGCCAGTCCATGGCAGGGTAGGATTAATTCCAAATAATCAACATTTGTCTGAGGAAAAGAGCTGTTGTTGCTGTTGTTTCAACATCAAAGTTGCAGCTTGCATGAACTGTAGAACATTAAAAGAAGATAAGATGATGGAAACCAATAAAGGAAAAACTCAGGAAGATAAATGCATACACACAAACGTTTAACTGGATGCTAAACTTTAACATTGAAAGGGTAATCTCAAAGAAATATGTAAATAAATAAATAAATACAAAAGTGAAAAGTAAGTAACAGCATAGATTCTGAACCAGATCAGTCACAGTCTGGAAACCCATCGGCTGGTCTATTAACTTGTGGTTTCTGGGGCAACCTTAATTTTGGAGGGCTTCTGCTATAGCGAGGATATCGAGATTACAGATAATGGATCAGGGATTCCTGTTCTGTCCACCAATCACTGTTTATAAATGCAAACAAACTAAAAAGTTTAATCCTCCATCCAGCCATTTCTTCCACTTATCCCCTTAAGCAGATCTCCTCTGCCTCATCTGGGGTTGGCACGTATCGAATGTGTCCTACATCTGCCCAGGGGTCTCCTCACTTCATCTAGGAATGAGGCAGCCATCCTGGTCAGATCCCTTAACCACCTCACCCATCTCCTTTTGATGTAGAGGAGCAGTGACTCTATTCTGAGCCACTTGTGAATGACTAAGCTCCCCACCCTATCTGTAAGGGAGAGCCCAGAGACCATTCAGAGGACACTCACTTCAGCTGCTCTTAATCTTTCAGTTAGTACCGCC
Source organism: Paratilapia polleni (assembly GCA_015106735.1). NCBI lineage: Eukaryota > Metazoa > Chordata > Actinopteri > Cichliformes > Cichlidae > Paratilapia > Paratilapia polleni. Next base: position 18,485 of record VUQI01063123.1, on the reverse strand, counting down.
AGTTTGTGGTCACAGGTGAGAGTAGGAACATAAATTCACCAGTAAATTGACAGCTTCCCCTTCAAACTTTTCACCACAACAGGCCCACTACACTCTCCCCTTTCTCATGATCAGGACCCCCAGATACATGAACTTTTCCACTTGAGGCAGCAACTCCTCCCCAACCGTGAGAGACGTGGGTACTTCAACCTTTTGCATTGCACTTGGGCGCAAACTGTTCCTGTGCAGGCTGGAGGTCATAGCTCAAAGCCAGGAGGACCACATCATCTTCAAAAAGTAAAGCTGTGATCCTGATTCTACCTAACCTGAAACCTTCTTCACCTTAGCTACACAAATTCTGCCCATAAAGGTTATGTGAAGGCTAACAGAACTCAGACAACAGCCAATGATTTCAAGAGTCTATTTCTGCAAATGCCATCCCTCTTTTGCTCGCCATACAGACAGTTCATCTGCATACAACAAAGACTGTTCAAACCTGATTGGTCAATAGACCTTAGACTACAAGGGGAATCCAGAAAGCTTCCAGTACCCCAAATTTTGTGCTATGCCTACAGATTCTGTATATTCATACAGATAAGTGTCAGTTTATAGAGCTCAGGCCAGTCACAACTATCTGTCATAGGACCCAGAAATAAAGGGCATGTTTTAGTATTTCCTTGAGTTGTCTGAGATACTTCCTGATCTAATGGGGATTGAGGATGAAACTCTGATATAGTCAGATGTGGAAAAGGCACATGAAGATATATTAATCAGTCATTTTTGACCAGGATATGTCTTTCAAAGTGCATATTAAACAAATATGTAAGACTGCTTTCTTGCATTTCCGCAATATCTCTAAAATTCTGTCTCAGAATGATGCTGAAAAACTAGTTCATGCATTTATTACTTCTAGGCTGGACTATTGTAATTCATACAGGTTGTTCTAAAAGCTCCCTGAAAAGCCGTCAGTTAATTCAGAATGCTGCAGCGAGAGTACTGACAGGGACTAGAAAAACAGACCATACAGCTCTGGAAAAAATTAAGAGACCACTGCAAATAATTCAGAAATCAGCATCTCTACATATATGACAGTCATTCCATTCCAGTGTCTCTTGAATTCCAACACAAGCACACCTGTTTCTACCTAATAAGGTACTGATGAGGTGATCACCTGAGCCAAATCTTATTTAACGAGGAAAGGTATAAAAACCATTGCTGTGCTCATCACTATCCTCTTGCAATAGGACCAACTGGATGGCAAAAACAGTGCTAGTAGTACATCAAAAGTAACTGGAATAAAAACAATAACTATCGACCATGCCAAAAGAAAAGTTTTGTGTGAGGAAAAGAAGCGTCCAATTCTGGCTTTACTGGCAGAGGGATACAGTGAGCGTCGGGTTGCTTCCATCCTTAAAATTTCTAAGACGGCAGTTTATAAGAACAAGGTCAAGCAGCAGACATTGGGAACAACAAAGCTACAGTCTGGCAGAGGCCGAAAACGACTCTCCACTGACCAGGATGACCGTCACCTCATTCGAATGTCACTCAGGAACCGTAGGAATGAATAAGAAGAATGAAAATATTTGTATTTGGAATTTGGGGGTTATGTTGTCAGTAGTTTATAGAATAAAACAAAAATGTTCATTTTACTCAAACATATACCTGTAAATAGCAAAATCAGAGAAACTGATCATTTTGGAGTGGTCTCTTAATTTTTTCCAGAGCTGTATATGCTTAGGTGCATTGATGTCTTGAGGTGACCCTATAGATTCATGCATTTTTTTTCCTATTTCACAGTATGAACACTTTTTCCTCAGGTAACTGAGCCACCTGATCCTGTGGGTATAGATCTGATGGGCAAGATGACTTAAATAAAAAAGACCAGCAGTCCATCCATTTTCTTCGACTTAGGGTCACGAGAAGCAGGGAACAGCCTGGACAGGTTGCCAGTCTGTCTCAGGGCTAACACAGAGAGACAGACCATTCATGCTCACATTCACACCTACGGCCAATTTAGAATCACCAATCAACCTGACATGCATGTCTTTGGGAGGAAGCCAGAGTACCCCACGCAGACACAGAGAAAGCATGCAAACTCTGCACAGAAAGTCCCCAGGCTGGAGTTGAACCCAGGACAACAGTGCTAACCACTATACCGCCGTGTCAAGCAGGGCCAGCAGTACATTTGTGTAGTCACTGATTATATTACCAAAAGTACACAGGTCACAGAATTCTTTTTAGTTTTTCCTACAGATTTTGTGAACCTAAATGACTTTTGACAGACCAGTTCCAAAAGTTTGCAATTCAGGCAAGAACAGTGTCTCATGAGGTCTGTGTCTTAAATCCCATGGGGGGCAAATTTGTTTGCCCTGTTTTTTTAAATTTTTTTATGTTAAATTAACTTTAATATTTGTGAGGAATTTGGCATAAAAATAAGTCTGTGCTCACTGTACCATCCCCAGGCCTGGTATATACAAATACAAAGATAATTCAAATGTTAGTTTTAATTAATATCATATATATGACATTATGGTTGGGTGTATAGTTGCAACAAGTCACCCATCTGATGTGCAGATATACCATGTGTATTTAATTGTCCCAAAGACAACTGATGCTATTGTTGAAGGCATTCTTGATCAGGAGTTGCTTTTTCCTGGACTTCCAGGAACTCCAACTCCAACTCCACAAATCCCACAAAAATCCCCTACATGTGAAGTGTTGCAGTGTTGTTTCAGCAACACAAAAGTTACCTACGGTGTAACATGACATTGTAGAAACTGCTAATTAGAGTGATGTTGTCTATTATGGCAAGTCATTTTTCAGTATTTCTCACCACAGTGGTACAGAAAAGTGAGAAGGTGGGTGGGAAGCCTGAAGTCCTGGGGACCAAGACTGGCTGACACAAGACATTTTTCAGAACAGGAACTCCGGGAACTCCTCGGTCCTGGGAAACTTGTGATAAGTGAGGTGAGCTAAACTTTCCAATGTTGATATTATAACTGCAAATCTTAAATGTATACCACACCATTGCACTCATTGTAGCAGAATAGACAAACGAGGGTTGTTAATAGACTTAGCATATGACTTCCATTTGGCATAGGAGAGACAATAGTTACCTGAGGAGAGTAAATGATAATAAATGTATTTACACCAGACAGTAAGGAAGTATTCTGTGTCACTGTATTATATTGCATAATTGCAGGTTTGTATGGATTACATTGCCATTATGGGAGCTCTTTGTGATGAGAACCATTGGACTCTAGCTGTAAGGGGCCTTGCTATATTGAGATTACACATAATGTTTAATGAACCATAACTCACCCACATCAACAAGATGCAACCTCATGCTGAGTAATTGTGTGTAAAATAATCTCAATCCTTCATCAGTGAAGATAAATACATTTGATGTTTAACACTTCTTTCTTATTAAAGTTGGCACACATGATTTTAAAGGAGGTGGTGGTGGATGCCCCCTTTCATGAGCAGAGGATCAGTGAACTGTGAATGCAAATAGCCCAAACACTCATTAAGGAAACCACTTGGCTTATAAATTGCTCTATAATTGTGTAATGCAAGTGCTATTTATTTCAGGAAATAACATAACCACCTGTAATCAACAGGTTTGTCTGAACTTTGTTGGGTGTGTGGCCCATATGATGCACATGACAAATGGGTAAGGCAAGTTAGGAGTACTCACAGCTGATTTGCTAACTATGTAAATACGATGCATGTGTAATTTATGTTTCCTTTTCTGCCAGATGGAGTGCACGCTTTGTGGTAGCTCCAACCTCAACTGACTAGCAACCGTATCATCATTTATCTTTGGTAACTTATTGCAGTATTTCCTGTGTTTTACTCAGCCTTTCATTACTGCTGTGGCAATTCTAATGTCCCTTATGAGGAAATCTGTAAAGATGAGCTATCTTAGTATTTCTTAGTATATCTTAGTAACGTATTTAATGATAAACTGGCTAACTTAAAGAGGCATTTCAGCTAATTTACACAAAAATCTCTGTCCACATTAAAGCACCAAAACAGTTCACTCTCCAGTGTTTTGACCACAGATATGGCATGAAGTCAGAAACACCATGAAAAGAGAAGCTGGGGTTTCAAAGTGGCTTGCAGATGCACAGCAACTACAGGCTGGCTTAGGTAATTTCAATATCAGCCATGTAAGATATTTAGAGGGGTATCAGCTGAACTATCAGCTAATGTGGGCTAGCATTCAGGTCAGCTGATCTTCCAGAATTGTGGGCGAACTTAACTTTGTGGTCTGCCTGAACTAACACTTTGCTAATCCATCCATTTTCTACTGCTTATCTGTCCCAGGTCTTACCCCCAGTTGGACATGCACAAAACACAAAACACTTCACCTAGGAGGCACCCAGAAGACATCCTGGTCAAATGCTGAACCACCTAAACTGGCTCCTTTGGATGTGAAGGAGTCGTGTCTCTACTAAGCCACTCCAGAGGTTCACACTCTCTAAAACAGACTGGTAACACATCCACTTCACTGCAGATGTGTCAGTCTCCCGCTCCATTCTTTCCTCATTCATGAATGAGGCCTTGAACTCCTCCACTTGAGGCTACAACTCATTCCCAGACACCTTCCATCTCTTATCTGCACCTAGAAATTCTGTCCATAAAAATCCATAACAGAATCAGTGACAACAGGCAGCCCTGGCTTAATCCAGCGCCCACCAGGAACAAGAATGATTTATTGTCATCGAACCAAGCTTTCACAGCAGCTGTACAGGGACCGAATTATTTCTTGTAAGATTAGAATGATCTCATTGAGAGAGAAAGTATTTTAGCTGTGGCCTCCTCACAAAAGAACCAAAAGACAAACTGCTTCTAAAAACAAATAAAGTTGACAAAACTTTTGTTGAATTTCTCTTTTCATCTCTCTCATCCTGGTTTAGTTCAAAACTGTATCAGCCCAGTATTCAGTGGAACAAAGTGCAGCTTCAGCTTCAGTGGACGACTGAAGTGAGACAGCTGAAATTAGCCTTTTTGTAGAGGTGGTGGTCTTTCCAGCCATTTTCTGGTTCACTGCTACATTTCTTTGGACGTTAGAACCAGCTCCAGCTGGAATAAACTGAAACTACTGGCATGAATGAATGATACATTACTGGCAAGAACATACCTCTAAGAAACTAGACCAGGATTATACTCTAGTGCAAATGCCTCAACAGTAGTTCTGTTCTTTACTTTGTTGAATTTCTTGTTTCCTCTCCTTTCTTTCTTTCCTTCCATGTTTTCTGCAGCAGTTCTACCTTTAATTATACAGATGCTAAAGGTTTGACTCAAGCAGCAAGAGTAATTTTTACACAGTATAAAAACAGTGCCTTTATTAGTAATAAAAATCAGTATGTTCATAGTCATATGGATTTAAATTGCAGGTAAGAAAATAATGAGAGGAGCGGAAAAGGAGACGGGCTGGGAGCCGACTGAGCCTCTCTGCTGCTTTGTGTAACAACAAGAGCTTGAACGAGCCCTTGTTACTGGTCCTTGGCCAGAGGTGATCAAATAACTGGAAGATGGGTGCGCTCATCAATCCACAGCTAATGGTCTGTGGAAAGTGCTACAGTGTCTCTTATCACACCGGAGATGGAACTTGAGGATTTTTGGGCTCATGCCCGGGCAGAGAAGGCTATTTGGCTTCCATTTGCATCACAGTCTGCCCCCATTCAAATGATGGCTATAGGATCTTTTTTTCCACAGTGAGCTCAGAAAGAGCTGAAAAAGTAGCTGCGATTGACAGTGAATAATTCTCCCTCGGGGATGGATTCATCAATGGTTTCATAAAACTTTTAACTTATTCAAACTTTAGAAGAGCTGGGCTCTTGGCCCAGGAGTAACATTTGCTCTAATCCATTTTAGGCCTGATTTCAACCACAAATTAGTCACCTCAATGTTGAGCTGAGCTACAAGTTCAATTTTAGAAATGAACCTTCAGCTAAATGGCACAAAGCAGGAGAGAGGCAAAATAAGGACACCTGAAAACAAAGGAAATATCAGGCTATTTAAAGAGAAAAAAAAAAATGTTGAAACGGTCTGAAATGTCTTCCACCTGGATATAATCATGTGCCAGAGAACACCGGCTTTCTTTGTTAATTAACAAACTGGTGCTAAATAGCTTGACCTTCTGATTTCTAAAAGAAAAATTAAACGCTGTTTATTTCCAGTATGCATGCATGTCTTTTTGAGATTCTAAAGATGAAACCAAGCAATAGTCATTTAACTGTTGTCAGGGTAGCAGTACCTGCTGAGTCAGCTGTACTAGTGGGTAGTCAATTAGGCGTGACAGCAACGACATTCAGGCTGTTTAGCTGAACCAAAGTGCACCTTTTTTTATATTTTAGTACAAGTAATAAACCTATAATACACATAAAGCTCAAGTAACATGGTGATATTTATTAGGAGAAAATGAACTGTTGGGCGGTAAAGAACCCTAGCTTTGGCTGGCTGTCAGGGTTGGTTAGTTTTGTGATTATGGACTGTTTAGTTTATATTATATACAAAAAACAAACAAAAAAAAAAATCTTTACCCTCCCCAGCCATGGCCTCTTCACCCTGCTGAAATCTCTGAAATGTGATACCAAACTATCTGCTGCCATGCCACCAGACTTCAGAGCATTTTCTTTCCTCAGGCTGTGTGAGATTACTGAACTCATCCTCCACACTCACCATGAAGAACAGCTTTTCTTTGTAATGATCTTTTAAGAGTTTTTTTTTCTTCTTTGGCTTTTTTAGATCATTGAGGTTCTGTTGGAGGGTCTTTACAATCTAAAGTGTCCTGTTGTAAGTGGGTGCTATTTAAACCAAATTGAATTGTTTAGTCCATTTACAATTTTGTTTTGCAACCTTGTGCTGTGTAATAATAACTCATTTTGCATCTTGTGTTTACAATAATCTTGTACTGTTTGGAGGAGACGGGGAGGACAGAGCAGATTAGCTTGAAAAGTCAAATTAATTTCCTACAGATGACCACAAAGCACCACACTACACTACACCCACTATGCACGCATCCTTCGGCAGGACGCCAAGCAGGTTTAAAAACAAAGTTAATAGGTATGACTATACTTCTTTGGTGTCTGCAGCTTTTCTGTTAATTTTCCCCCAATTCATCATCCTAATTTTCCTTTGCCTTTTGAGGAGTATGCCAAAGTTCCACATCAGGCTCTGTTATTTGCATCATATGTCTCTGCTGGTGCCCGTGTCATGAAACTTAGCTCATGATTTTGCACACTGCCATGTAGATGATATGAGAATATAATTCCCTTAAATCACTGCTGTGTTTTAGTATATCATCAATACTGACTATTAGATGAGAGAAAACCGCAGCGCTCCTTCGCCAACTTTATACTAAAGAAGTTGAAGAATTTAACCTCTTAACATCCACAAGGTCACTAGGGGTAGGGTTAGAGGTAGGGTTTTGGATAGATTAATGTCCATGCTTTTTGTAGAATTTCAAACTATTTGGAAAAGCCAAATAGAAAAACCTTGAATTGAAAAACACCATTTTCTGAAAAGGTGCTTGTTTTTCTCATGGTGTGGTTAAGAGGACCCAAATACAGGATGGAGAATAATCTAGTAAAAAAAACAATCCCTAATAGCTGATCTTAGTCCAAATAAACAAAGATAAAAAGGAAACACAAAGAGCCAGGGGAAACTGCATTACACACAGCGAAGACAAAGACAGCACATCCAGAATAAAACCAACAAAAAGGAACACATGACAGAGGATCAATGAGAAACAGGAGAGAGCAGAACCCAGGTGAAAACAGTCAACGACAGGTGAAGACAATCAGGTTGAAGCTAACAATCACAGAGGAGGGAAAACAGAAAGCTAAAAGTAAGTAAAAATAAAACAAGAGCAGAAAATTAACCTTCAAAGTTAAACAGGAAAACACAGAGAGAAGAAGACTTCCCAGTAAACATGATAACAGAGGCAGTGGAACAGGCACTAACAGACAGATGACACAGGAAGGGAAACACTGAGGGAACTAAAAACACAAGAATAAATTAAACTCAAAACAGGAAACAAAAGAATGCAAAAACTTAAACACAAGAATAGTAACAGGCACTAACTCCATAAAACCTAAACAGGAAAACTCAAAACAGGAATCCAACTCATCAAAATGAAATCAGAAACTTTAACTATGAGAACAACAACATAAAACACAAAAATATTAAAACATATTAAACAGGAATCCAAAACTCAAAACACCGCAAAATCCTGGAAACATATTTAGCTGGTGGCTAAAATAAAACTCTACCCTGGAGGGGGCACCGGTGACCTCACCTGAGGTGTGTAAAAACCTTTTCAGTTCTTCCATTACTGCAGTTTCCTCCCCTTCTCTGCCCCACCGCTGTCGTTTTGGATGCCTTTGAAGTGGATTTTATTCATCGTGCTTGTGGTTTCTCTGTATATTGTACTTCAGTCTATTTTTGTCATATTGAAATCTTTACACTGTGGTTGTCCTGCTGTAGCAGGAAGCAAAATAAATATATATATATTTTAAATCTTTTCAGTAGAAATGGTGCTTTTGTAACTCATGTTGCTTAGAGACATGACCTTTTCTGCAAAAACAAGCTCACCACATCAAAGAGTGACCAAATAAAAGCTGTGGCCAGTTTAAATTGGCACTTTCAGTAGCAGAGTGCACCCACTGGACAGCAGCTCCTTACACAAAATAAAACATTCAGATGCATTTTTTTAATTTAGTGTGAGCATCACTGCCATGACTTGTGCGTGTACCATGTTTAAACAGTGGTTAAACCTTCTGAGTGTTTTCTGTGGTCGTGATGTAATGAGGTCTCCAATATATTAAGAATGCACGTTATAGTCAGTGAATCTCCATAGCAACATTAATTGAAGCTGCAACTGTAAGCCTCTTCATAGTCTGTGAATGCCTCTACACAGCAACTCAAGAATCTCTGAGTATAAAATATGATGTGTAAACTGACCCCAATTCAGATGAAAAAACACTTCAAAGACAAAGTTAAGATGCGCTGGAGTCCTGAAATCTCTCAACAGTGACAAAGGTCAACAGCACCACCAACTTGTACGAGATAAAACAAGACCTCCACTCTATCTCATCCACGTCCTATCTGATCCTCCAGCTCTTATCTACTAATGAGGCATGTAGAGGAGTGCAAACTGAATACCTTATTAACACAATTATGCCAGAATAACTCACTAGCTGGCCGTGTGTGTGGGCAGAAGCAAAGCAGAGGGCAGACCGGACGCAGGCTGTGCAGGAACATATGGTCAATAGTGGAAGGCCATTTGGACGCACATGCAAGGAAACAGGAAAGCTGCCAGCAGCTGCAATAAAGGGCTGAGAAGACAGCAGCAGGCTGTGGAGGAGAGCTGTGCGCAAAGAGCTGCATACTCACAAACTAAATGTATGGATACTATGCAGCACATGGATGAGAGATCTCACTTAAAGTGGACATATTGTGCTTTTTTTTTTTTTTAAATTCTTGTCATACTTATACTGTTCCAGTGGTGGATGTTCATATCGAACATGACAAAGTTTCAAATAATGATGTCAGTGTACGTACAAGTAATCCATGTGGGCCAAAGGTTCAGGCAAAGCAAAGCTGCTCTGGTAGAGTCCAAGTAAAATGTAGAAGTAGAAATGTACCTTTACATCAGCACAGGTTATATATGCTAATAAGGCAAAAGGAAAGATGTAGGCTCACTTTTATTCAATTCCCAGCTCTATATATGAGGAAACACAATAAAACCATGCTTATTAACAGCAAAAGTGTGCTAGAGGCAATAAAAACATAAAGACTGAACAACTTGTTTTACATGCTGCTTATATTTATACTTATATACATGAGGCTGCTTATATTTGTAGGAACAAAGGAAACACCTTCCAGACTCCATCACCCAGGTTTAAATCTCAAACAGTGGCTTTTAGCAGGTCTCTGCAGAGTGCAGTGCTGCTGCTGTGTAGTCGACCGAACCTGTTTGTTCCCTGATGTATTTGCATAATAGAGGTAACCACTAGTTTAATGAACCACTGATCAATGAAAAACATGCAAGGCCATTTAAAATCACTAAATACACTTTTGATTATATTTTCAAAATCCCTAAAAACTCAATTAAGCACCTGCATGTCAAAAATACTGTTCACAGGATGAAAAATAGAATTTTAAGTTGGTATAACAAAGTAAACTGTAGCTGGACAGAAAACAGATGTGCTCAGATGTGTGCTCATACATGAGGGGCTCAAACTGACCTGCAAAGTGAGATTTTAAAGGCAATGACAAGCACGTTTTGGATTCAGTAAAGCACAAGAGTGAATGATGTTTACAGTGCAAAGGTCAGGACCTGCTATAAAATAACTGGAATGGACCTGCAGATACATAAAGCTAAGACGCACACATTCACACACAGCAGTAAAGCAGTTTAATGTGCATCAAACAGTGAAACTCACAATGAGCTGAAAGGCTCTATTCATGTGACAAATAGGCTTTCTGCTTTTTGACATAACCTCACAGAAGCCATAAAACAGCATGAAAACGTGGTTTACTGCATGTCAGCCCAACACGTCTGACAATGATTTCAAGAACATGGACTTTCAGTCAGAACACAAAAGCTTCCATCAGAACAAATAAAAATATCAATCCACATTTTTTGCAAATGTTAGTTAGATTTTTGTTTTGTTCTCCACGTTGCAGGTTTATTTTCATTTAAAAAAAAAAACCCTCAAAATCCTCAGACTGAATTCAACAGCTTAATTTAAAACAAATGTCATCTTATTTCTGCAGCTACATTTAGAATAACACTAAAATTTGGTACTTAAACTGCATGTGAATTTACATGAACTGGTGATTGCTGAAACCACAGAGTACTTGTGTGCTCTGTTTATAGTTTGTTTCAACATTTCCATAAAGCAGGTGACGGGACTGGCCAGCTCAGCCCATAGAAACATCAGTTTAAAAAATGTGTTTGAGTCCATTCTTTGAAGAAACCTGTGAAGGTATGCAGAAACAAGAAAAAAACTTGCTGTAAACAGATCAAATTCTCCTGTTTTGCTCCACACAATATTCTCTCTCTGTGTGTGTCTGACAGCCACTGTTGACCGTCCAAAACTCTATAATGTCTAAAATCTTTACAAATATGAATAACAATACATTTATAAGACCTGGATGCTGCCATACATTCTCATCTCATGTGTAAAACGCTGCCATTTTGTCAGATGCCTAATGCATCTTGATGTGGCAACACAACACAGTCTCACAGCAGTTTGTGAAATAGTCATGACCTCAGATGCCGAATGATCTCAGTCCTTTTTTTAAAGATCCTCAAAGTACACATTAGGAGGTTGGAGAGGGATGGGGGCGTAAGTAACAAATTTGTCAGCCAGGAGATGGATGGAAGCTTTGTGTTTGCTCTTTGTTTGGCTTTGCATTCACTCACTTTTTACTTTCAATTTTACTTGTCAGGTTTAGGCGCTAAAATCTATTTGATTAGGTTGAGGAAAAGATTTTGGTTTGACATAGTCATAGACTGTATATAAAAGATGGATGTTACCACTGCAACTTCACTAATTGGTTTTGGACTCATCATGAAGCCACCTGGATGCATAGAACCAGAAGTGATCATATTTGGATGAAAGTGGAGTTCTCAATTATCAACTAGTTTGCTTGGTTAGCAAGCCACACTCATAAACTACAAGTGCATCCCACAAACACAGATACCTCATTAGCTCATTAGTGCTAAATCAATTTCTTCTGCTTATCTAATTCAGGGTAGACTTCTTAGATGGTCTGTTAGTACAATTAACTGCACAGCAAGCCATGTTATTTGTCAGATAATTTCATTAAAATCCTCTTAGAGGCACCAACAGGACACACACGGTCCAGAGGTCCAGTTCAGGGACTCCAATTAGCTGAGATGAAGTCTATCAGACAGCTAGCAGCTACAGCCACCTGTGTTGCCATCCACCAGAAAGGCAAACCTCTAATAATGAACAGAGGCCAAAAGAGTTTTTTTTGTACCAGGCTGTAAACATATTTCTGCTGTAAAGTAAGAAATTGTATCATTTGAACAAGGAAAAAGAAAAAAAAAACAAAACTCTGGAGTCTATGGGACTCATTTTAGCCTCAAGTGGCCATTAGAGGAACTGCAGTTTTTGGCTCTAAAGCACTGGCTTCATTTTTCAGCTCTGCGGGTTACACAGAAAAATGCAACCTGCTATTAACAGACAAACTGTCTTTTGTTACTCCTCATAACCTGCACTGTCAATTGTCAAATAAAAGGCATCATGCCAAGAAATAATTTTAAAATACTTAAATAAATAAATAATACCATAATTACTGATACACTGAATATATTTCATAATTATGAGATTAAAAAACTTATAATTACAAGATAAGATCTTGAGTTATTTTTACTCAAATGCAATACAACTCTTTCAAGAAGGAATAGAAATCAGGCCTGCAGGGTAAAGTCCCAAAGTTTAACAGTTTGGCCTTCTTATGTGAAGGTTTGAGCTCCCAAAACAAAAAACAAAAGAAAAACTTTGAATGAACACGTCATCAAAAAGCTCAACATTTTAAAGTAGGGTTTGTTTTTTGGTTTTTGGTTTTCAGTATTTTATCATTACCCGCAGTTTGTTTCTTTATATGCGTTTGTGTTTCCTCATTTGCAGGTTTGTGTTAGTGACTGTGCTAATGTGTCTGTGTGTCCCTGACTGGGACAAAGGGACTAATAACAGTGATTCGACTCATTACCTTTCATTGAGGGATCTCTGATTGTATTACCCCCTGAATGCATCAGCTCCTTAATGTGCACGCGGCTGTTAATTGTGCTCGGGCAGTTTGATGGACAGCTGTGTGTTATCAGAGTTTAAACAGGGCCTCATCACGCCGTGCTAATGGACCAGCTGAGAGTGAACCCATCACGCTAATACACAAGCAACAAAGACCAGATACATGAGGTAGACAAGAAAACACAACCACAACAACTCAGCTTCACTCATCCACAGAGGTAATAAAGAAAACTGACTTATCTGACTTTTTAGGCTCTCATAAGGCCTTGTTTAAAAAATAAAATCTTGATCATGCAGTCAGCTCCATCCTCAAGTATGGTAATACTCAATGTTTTTTTGTTTTTTGTTTTTCTTACATGAATGCATTTGGATTCTTTTTTTCTCTCTCTCAGTGCTGAGTTTTATATTTTTGTTGTCACAGTGAACAAATTCATCTTGCAATGGTCGCAGGAGGAAAGGACCTAAACAGAGGACCCAGCCAATCAGAATCCAAATATTTAATCAACAAGCTTGAAGTCATATACAAGTTGCTGGTCAACAAACCAACAGACAAAGGAAAAGTCCATCCATAGATTTTGTACCGCTTATCGGGGTCGGGACCTCCCTCTCACCAGCCACCGCCTCCAGGTATAGTGAGGAGTTCCAAAACAACAGGTCCTCCAACTAAGGAATCGCCTTTATAGATTGTTCCGATCGTCTGAAACAGACCATGTAAAAAAAAAAAAAAAAAAAAAAATTAAAACAAGG
>VUQI01063122.1:83895-103856 GCA_015106735.1 Paratilapia polleni | reverse complement strand
TTCATTCAGATGGCGAGGGATAGTGCGAGCTGACACTGTTGTACCCTGTGCCTGCAGGTCAGCTTGAATTTGTTTGGAAGTTGATCGAGGTTCTTTATCCACCATTCGAACAATTGTAACATATCATCAATCTTTCTTTTTCATCCATGTCCAGAGAGATTAGCTACAGTGCCATGGGCTGTAAACTTCTTTACAATGTTGCGCACAGTGGACACAGGAACATTAAGATCTCTGGAGATGGACTTCTAGCCTTGGGATTGTCCATGCTTTTCTATAATTTTGGTTCTCAAATCCTCAGACAATTCTTTGCTCTTCTTTCTTTTCTCCATGCTCAGTGTGGTACACACAGACAACCAAAAACGAGATTGGGTCAACATTTCTCTTTTAACTGGTTGCAAGTGAGAATTTCCATATTCCAGCACCTGTTACTTGCTACAGGTGAGTTGAATTACAAATTAAAGGAACATCACATGCTTGAAATACAATTATTTAGTACAATTCTGATAAGGTGCCAATAACTTTGTCAGGGCCATTTTTGACATTTTGTGTGGAATGTCTCAGATTTTTTTTTCTCTGTTTTTTTGTGTTCTTCCAGTGCCAACACAAGAAATAAACATTACAATACCAAAGAATTTGTAATTGCAACAATTTTCTGGGAGAAGTGGTGCATTTTCTGACATAAATGCAAGGGTGCCAATATTTTTGGCCATGACTGTAGTTGATTACAATTTCCAAGTACTGTGTCTACAACTGGTAATTATTCAGAGAGAAATATTCTCATGATGGTCACAAATGTGAATCACATGATCTATAAAGAAAAAAAAATACAATTTACAAATGTATGCAACAATTTGTGCAATATTTCAGGGACTTGCATGTTCCAATCTAGACAATTAATCCGCAATGTGAACACACACACACACAAAAAAACAAACTTTTACACATGCACACATCACAAACAGAAAAAGTATACTTTACATTCAGATTTTTAATTTCAGTTTCACACCTCAAAAAATCTTCATTTTTTTTTTTAAAGCTTCTGGTGCATTTAAATGCATAAATGTGTGTGCATAAATTGCTTGCTACACATAGATTGGATCACACTGGCGTGTGGAGTTTTGAGACCCTTTTCACACACTAAGCTCCATACAAATCCATAAAGGCATGCTGCATTTAACTGCTGGTGGAAAACTGGGAGATCTGGGCTTTCAGTGGATTCATATGTGATTTCAAATGCATTTACCATCTATATCTCTCTCTATCTTTGCCCTAGATATGTAAATATAGCCACTCAAGGCAAAAAGCGTATGGACTGCAATCGCAACAGCGAGTTCAGAAATAAGACCATGTTCTAATGGGGCTCATCCTCTGAAGCGAGTATGCTTAATGACCTGTTGTAAGCAAAACATGTTTGCTTTACAATGTGAATGTACTTATTAGCGCAGTAATTCAGGTAACATCAGTACTGAAATCTGACAGTTTGTTGCTCTGTTCACTTATATTGGCTATATATTAGCCAGAGTGAGAAAGACAATTTTGGCTGAGACAAATGTCAAAAAATAAAAATAAATAATAACCTTATCAACAAACCGACATTAGCATTAGCTTAACTGTTTGCAGCAGTTAAGCTAATGTTAATGTTAGTTCCCTGAAATATAGAGCTAAAGAATGCAGATGCGCTTGACAGCTTCTGTTTGACTGTGTGGGTGACAGGTTGTCTTACCACTCCAAAGGGAAGATCCTGATGCAGAGGCTCTTGAGGAAGATACTGAAGGGGCAGAGAAGGAGGCAGCGCTGGTGGGTGATGAGAGGGAGGGTAGGAGAAGGTCCCTAATGGGTGCTGGTCCCCTCTTAGGTCAACTTCATTCTCTACCCTCTGTAGAGGCTGCCAGGAGACGGAAAAGGTTGCCGTCGGACTCAGCATGCGGACTGAATTCTTTCTTCCATGTTCTTTTAAATAAACAAGTGTATGCAGTGGAGTACTCACCATGCGTGGGTGCTGAGGCTGTAAAGGGACAAACTGGCTCAAAGGAGTAAGGTGCGGTGGCTGGTGGGGGGGTACAGATGGGGTTGGGTGCAATACAAAATGTTCGCTGGAGATCAGGGGTGGGAAGGCTTGATAAGACACCGGTATATGCTGCATGGTACATGCCTGTATGAGCTGAGGAGAGAAAACACCACAAGAACAGACATTTAAGTGAATTTAGAATCAAACCCAATATTTCAAAGAAGCCTCCACCTAACCAAAGCAAATTTGCTCTTTATATTCACAGTAAGGTAGCTATAATGAAAGCATGTAGTGAACAAAAGCAATGTGCTGCATAAAACCACACCACTGACACAACACCAGTCTGCTTAATAATAGTTACAAAAACACCAAATATTATTTAAAATGTACAAAAAAAAAAAATCTTATTTCATGTTGCCTGACTCTTTCTAATTATTGTACTAACATGAACACTAAATTACATATCCAAGCAGCTTGTTTGCTAGTCATGAAAAGTGACAGATTGCATGGCTGGTATGGGCGTGCTACATGGATGCCACTGACATTTGGGCTCTTCCTTTTCAAACTCACAGGAGGAGGAAGGCAGCAGAGCAGAGAGAGCTGTCCGCTGAACATTACCGAGCATGCTGGGAGCTGCTGAGTGTTGCACCCTGGAAGGGGCTGCCCGGTGTGCATGGGAAATCCGTGGGTCGTCACCGTCGTAACAGTGTAAGATATCGGAACCGATCCCTGGTGCATCTTTCAAGAAAAAAAAGTGAGGGGAGAGATTCTAAACAGAATTCATCACACACTACCACACAACATTTGTACTGATCTAATGCATTTGGTTAAAAAAAATGACAGCTTAACATATTTTATAAATGTTAGAAACCATTTACTCTTGAGGTGGTCTGTTACCTGGTCATGTAGATCCACCATGATAGGGCTCTGCTGGGGCAGGTGAGCAGCAGGGTGAAGCATGCGTGGTGCTGTGCTGGTGTGGCTGTACTGTCTGGACTCATCTAAAGGAACCTGTTGGTGGTGTTGGGAGAAAAGCAGATGATGGAAGTTCTCATCCTGGACCGGGGAGGTGTGCAGTACAGGTCTGTCTTGTCTCCCCCACTGGCGTCTTACTGGTGGGCTGTACGTCCATATAGAAAAGAAGAAAGAAAAACAAGTGATTGCCACAATACATTGCATGAAGGCATATGATCTGAGATCCTGATGTAGGAAATGCTGCTGGAAACCATTTAACACGCTTGGTGCAAAATTACACCTCAAAATAATTCAAGACAACAATCCCTGAAGGAAAGACAGGGCCGAGATTTTACCTTCTCCTGAGGTGCACTGGGGCGTTGCAGGGCTCTCCAAGGAACCTCCTCGGGTTTAAGGGGGCTGTTGGTGGCAGCCTATTTACTGCTATTTCCCATGGTCGCATTGGTGACGTCGTGCAGACGAGTCACGCTCTGGGAAAGGAAATCGTACAGTGGAGGCACTTGTATGTTGCCTCTGATTGTCTTAACCCTGCAGAAAAACACCAACTGACACATTAATAATCCTGCTTATGCTGCAGAATTTATTCCTGTGTCTATTAACTGAGCACACACCAATCGTAAATGAAGGTTATGGGTAGAAAATAAAAATCACAGTAACTATACCCCCCCCCCCAAAAATCAGGAAATGTGTACAGCACCAGTTACATTTTAGGAGACCATACGAAAGTTTCACAGAGATTTTCAGATCTTTTACACCACCCACCCAAATTTGATTAATGTTGTACTACAGGATATGATAATAATACAAAAAACAAAGGCTGAAATAATAATACCACTGACACTATTTGGACCCTGCTTTGTTCATTCTACTTTGCAGGGTAAATCTGAAACAAGACAATTTTCCATTAACTATCATGTAAATCTCTTAATATCAGTAATATAAACAGACCTGTATGATTTGAGAAAATGTCTGTAACTTCATACTTTACCAAAACACATGAGCATTTTTTTCCTCCAGGGGACATATATTCACTGCTTTGTTTTATTGACCTCATTCAGGACTTATAATTTATTGAAAAGGACCTAAACTACAATCACTGTGCTTAGACACCTAAATTAAAGAGAAAACTAACATAGCAGGGTGTTGGGCCACCATGTGCACCTTCAGCGAGCCTTCTACAAATTTCTGAAACTCTAATGGAGTGATGGAAAACCATTCCTCCAAAAAAATATTTCTTCATTTGGTGTTCTGATGACATTGGTGAGAGCACTAACACATCAGTCCAAAATCTCTCAAAGAAATTTCACCGTGATGAGACCTAGTGTTTGCAAAGGCCACAGCTTATGATTCATATCACTTTCATACTCAAACCATCCAGTAATCCTTGCACCTACTGGATGTGGGCATTGTCAGGCTGGCAGCACAATGGTGCATGATTTTTTCTGCCTCAACATAGGCCTTTGGTGGATAGGAATGATTGGGCCTTATACAGTTAAGACAGTGAGTCTGTGTTACCTTAATTAACAGATGCTTGTGCATTTCCCTATTATTTATGGCCATTTGATTAAAAAATAAATAAATAAATAAAATCAGATATAAAGTAAGACATTTGCAAGAAAAAAACCATTTTTTTCCTCTTTTTGTCAAGAAACCTCATCTTCACTTTGCAAGGCTGCATAAACCTACACAACAGACCCCATCAGTAAAAAACCAATGTGACACATACAGTGTCGTGTGAGGAGGTGCAAGAACAATCACAGATTTCACTGACACTTCTTGCACTGTCATTCCTGATGCACACAAAAAAAACATTGCCTCATCCAAATCAGTATGTTTTTCTCTCGTAAATAGGCCCAATATGCAGCAATATTCCTATTCATAGCCTGGATGCTTCCGATAATACGGTGATTCTGGACTAAATTCTTATAGCTGGATGAGAGGTTGATCCAGCTTCCCAAAGGGATGTGGTTCCTTGACACACACACACACACAAAACAAAGTTGTTTTTCTCATAAATTTCTAACTTAATCTCAGAAATGTATGACTTTAATCATGGATATTGTGATTTTTCTTGGAATGTGACCCACATTTTTACACCTACAACTGCCCTATGCTTTCATAGACCACTGCCATCAGGCCCAGAATGTTTCACCCTAGGATAAAGGTTATTATTCAGAACAACTTCATATTGATTTTCTGTGTCCCTATTCTCCAAGTGGATAAGCAGAGCCAAAAAAACTGTTGAATACTCAGATCCCCTCAATGTAGGGCTCAAGGGTTCAGTTTTTACCTTTAGTTTGCTAGCAGTCTGTATATCAAAACAGACAATTTCTAGCATCCATTTCTATACATTTTAGAAGAGCCACTTTAGCCAAAAAAAATTTTAAAAATAAATAATTCTCTGCAGAGTATTTAATTCTACTCTGCACCTCTTTTTGATGAGGGGACTCATGTTTCACTTATTGTTACTTATTCCAAAATGTGAGACTGAATACATTTAAAAAAAAAAAAAAAAGTAACACGTCTTTACAACATATTAACATTATCACGATCTAAAGATAAAACACACCATGTTGTCAGTTGCCTAATTGGACTAATTTGGAGCTGGATAATTATATCCAGTAGTGTCACTTCTAATTAGTTATTTAAAAGAGATAATATACACTACTTCTTTTCAGTTCTACTGTCTTTTCATGATTTTATGTTTACACGACTTGAGTTTAAACAAAATGATGCAATATCATCGGTTCAAAAATGTTTAAGTGGCGGTGTTATTCACGCGGTTTATATTGCGGGTCATGATAAACAGGGGTCGCTGTAGCGTGCATGAACAAAAACATGGAAAGCCATGTGCTCAGAAGACAAAGCAACAACAAAAGATGTGGTAGGTAAGCGGGTCCGCTCGCTACCACGCAGCTTATGCGGCCACTGCACCATAACACAGTTTCACACTAGCATTATATGCCTTACACGCATTACTGCAAAATAAGAAACAATGGTATTAGGGCAGCCACTGGTTCGTTATAACCAGGGCAAATCAGATGTCCCCTGCTGAAGGAGAACAGCTAACTTTAGACGAGCTAGGCTAACGCTTTGTCCAACACAGCAGCAGCTGCAAATAACTGTTGTTAACCAGCATGCTAATACAAGATTGGGATATATTATTATTAATGCATATCAACCCACATAAAATGCTACACCACAGACAGAGACAGGTATTGTTTAGCAATGAGTTGGGTCACAACACACTGCCCACATCTTACTTTTTTAGCTAGTTTGCTTGTTCGATGAGAAAGGGAGATGTCAGGTCTTTCAGCCTCCGAAATGTCGTGTCCCATCAAGTTATCCTTGCATGTAACCGTCTCTAACCGACTACCAGCCCCGACAGAAAACAACGTTAACGGACTTTCAACGGACTGCTGCTTTGCCCGACAGCTTTTTGACACGGAACCCGACAAAGCTGCTATTAGCTTGCTAAAGTTAGCCAGCTAACACACGCTTTTAACAGCTGCATAAGGAGTCCTTTTCCCCGCAGAAGCCGCGAAATGTCCCGTCTGTTAACCGCAGCGTTTACCTGAGCAGGAAATACCGTTAAACGTGTAACAAAGACAACGTTAGCTACCAAACGACAGAAAACATTCCTTGGCGCGTGTATGTTCCTTGAAATGCATTGTTATGGCGAAACCACGCCCCCTTCGCTGAGCGGCCAATCAGCATGCAGCAAACACAGACAGCAGACATCCAGACAGTCTTAGCTACAATGTATCAAAACAAGCAGACGCGCTTGTTACTTGTAGCTTATAAACAAAACGTCGCCAGAGGGGTTGCAGGGAAAGTGGCGCAAAGTGACCGGATACGTTCAATCAAATGCTGGAACTAAGTGCAATTTTGAACTCCTCCGCTACATTTTCAATTACAGATTTTACATAGATTAAATAAAACTATAAAGTATTCAGTTTTATCAGTTAAACTACCTAGCAGTATATAAAACAATTCTATCTTCACCTCCACATATATCAGTACTGCTTATTCATTAATGCATCAGTAATAATCCAGCAATTTTCAGTACCAGCACCGACCTGCTATTCTGTGTCAGTACTTTAACTTTAACTTTACTTTTACTAAGTTTATTCCTAACCCTTTTCATTTTAAAAATGTTATTGTTTTTTATTCAAGCATTAATTAGCCTGTACCTGCAAAATACTCATTTCCATAGGTTAAACTTTTTCCACGAGAAGATTTTTTTTTTATCTCACTTCAAAATTATCGAACAATCACAATCAAATTACCCTTTTAATTATTACAATTTAGCATAGTAATAGTTATTTTATTTTGTAGAACACACTTCTTGACCACAACACTGTTGCTCACAGTCTGTTTTGATTCCCATTGGAGGCCAGAGTATCCTACTGTAGACTACCCAGCCAGTTATGTAATATTGCACTGGCACGATCAAGTCAGATATAATAAGACGTTTTGCAGCTATGCTTATGTTGGCCAGTGAATGCAGCTGCAAAAGATTCTATGTGATGCTGCACTTGAAGATGATCAAGCTTAATATGGGCCCATAGGCTACCTATTAGGCCCAATTTGTCCAGTAAGAGTTAATAAATAATATCGGATGTTTTAGATGCTTCGCTGCAAAGTATTGGAGCATTTCTGATCTTTTGCATGCATTCAAAGGGTGCACTTAATGACATGCTGACTGGGGAAAGCAGCGGCCG
Organism: Paratilapia polleni; assembly: GCA_015106735.1. NCBI lineage: Eukaryota > Metazoa > Chordata > Actinopteri > Cichliformes > Cichlidae > Paratilapia > Paratilapia polleni. Next base: position 96,149 of record VUQI01063122.1, on the reverse strand, counting down.
TATGCAACATAGACTAAATGTAAACATTACAACATCGCACTCGGTAGCAGCAAAACAAGGAGGGGCTGGAGGTTGAGCAGGATGGCAGCCTTAATAAGCCGTCTAACCATCTACCGTAAAAACGCAGCGCAAATCCTCAAAATTTACAGCAATAACAAGAGGAGGAGTGTCGTTACCTGATTGTTAATATGCAACCACCTAGTTATGACTGATATTTCCCCTGTAATGTTCACATCTCGTTAGGCTAAGTGCGGCATCCTGTGGTCAGCTGTTCCCGTGTGGAACATTCCGTGGATTTCACCACTGCTGTAAAAAAGGTGCTAAACATTAGACTGTCACATTATCGGAGTATTCTGTGTATATGTTGTGCTGCTTTATGGCTTTTCAACCGCCGAGACTTTTTCCGTTAAAGCCACCTTTTCGTTTTGGAAGCGGCAGTCCAGTCCCGCGGTTGTTTTGGCTTTCTGCAGTTCCCCGTTACACCCCCATTTTTGCGTATTTCAAGAGCGGAGAGCACACGGCGCGCTGCCATTTTTACCGTAATGGACAGAAAAAAGTGTGTATCTGTCTGACTGGAAAGTTCAGGGTTTGCCTAACTAAGCCGTTTTATTTGCACTCTTGGATTTTTGTGGAAAGGGGGAAAAGACATCTTGATCACCATCTTCATGAAAAAATACATTATATTAGTTGTGTAAGATACCATTTCAAATAATAGTCCGTCATTCAGTTTTTACTTAGCCTAAGGAATATTACCCTGCGAGCAACATTTACTTATTAAAAGTAGTACTCGTTATGGAAAGAGCTCCCCTGATATAGCACTTTACAGTGTATACAATATTTTGGCTTTTTATTACACACTGAAGAATACAAATAGCGTTCAGATTCAGGGGAATTACATAATTTCTAGGGGAATAGATGTAGGCATAAAATAGTATGAAATCAGACATACTTTTTCACTACTCTGCACTAAAACATCTTCAGGGTTGAAAAAAAAGGAGAAGTAATGCAGAACTACCACGTATTCTAAGGGACAAAAGGCTATATCAATATTTACTCAGTTTATGACTCTATTTGTGCAACACTGTGGAAAGAAGAACCTTTTCACTTAGAAAGCACGATACACTAGATGGTCTATATTACACTGAGGCAGAGACTTGTGTAGCCTATTATTCCTGTTTTGACCATACTGTACTGTTATTGAAAAATGTACTTACAAGTTATGTGTTGATTTTAACTTTAACCACTGCTCGATCTTAATGCAGTGTACTTCACTTTCAACTTGTTTACATTTTTGTGAAAAGACATTTCATTAATGAAAATCATGTACAAGAACAAAAAATCCCCCAAAACCTAAAAGACAAAAGCTCTGCCCATCCCGCCCCTTTCATAGTAGAGTTTAGTGATATGGTCCAATCTGGATGACTCTCAGAGTGGGTTGCATGGGGAGGCAGGGGGCTCCGGGTCACTGTTTCTATCCCTGTTCCTCTGAAGCACACAAGCTTCAATTTAACATGGCCGCCAATCAACTTTTAAACAGGCTCACTCTTTTGGGTCTGGGGCACTGTTTTGAAGGAGGTCATGCTTGGGGTTGGCTCCCTCTGATCAGGCCTGGGTGTGTCTCAGAGCTCTACAACACTGGTCTAAACATCTAAAGTATGCATACCATAGCAAAAAGTAAAAGAGAGGAGAATTCCTACTTGTTAACCACAGAACAACATCACTGCTGACCTAGCTGACCTTGCTCTGCAGAGCTACCCTCTGGCTATAATTTCTGACTTAGTTCTCTATCACACCAGTGCTGCTGACCTGGGGTGGACTCCCACATAAACCATATGTCTTTTCCCAGTGTGTTATTGAATTGTAATATTCCCATCACATAGTGTTTTTTCTCCCGTATTGCACTGAACCCGGACTGATCACTCCCCCCACACCACACAAATTCCCATGTTTTTCCTCTAAGCATCATGTTTTGTCCTGTTCTGCTTGTTGTCTTATGTTTGAAAATAAAGCTATAAAAAAACAAATGTTCTCAGCCCTCAGAAAATTAAATAAAACACTACACTACGGTACATTAATATTCTTTCTTGTGGAGGAAAAGAAGAGTCAGAGAAAAAGTGGGAAAAAACTAGGACACCATCCATACTCCTGAAAAAGGAAGGTATTAAAATAGAAAGTCAGAAGAACGGGTTGGTTTGCCAGATTTTTAACAACACTCATATAAGTTCCTAGAACAATGACACCTGGGCACAAGTTAATATTATTCCATTTTAATAATTCTTCTGTCCTTCTCTTTACACAATCACTTGTTTTAAATCATGAGCTAATTTGCACCATTTAACTTATCAGGACTTATGATCTGGTCTATGTACAAACACATTGACCCTGAGATCATTCAAATTAGAATTTCTTTTCTTTGTTGTTTATCGTTATGTTTCTGTTTACTGGAATTGCTAAGGAAAAGTTTTATTATGTTCCTGCCTATTCATATATTTCTATTGCTGGGTAAGGAGTGGGAGTGCTGTGTTCAGTGCTGTAAGTCATAAACCAAAGTCGAATTGGATAAGATTATTGGAACAAATTCTCTGGGATGTGTCATCAGTATGTAGACTTAATCACTTTATGTCAGCATGTGAATGATAATATTGCTCTATTTTTTTTTTCCATGTACCATTGGTTGGTTTTTCATTTATCAGTTAGCTAACTGTTTCCTTGTGGTACACACTACCATAACCTCCAAAAATATGTCTTTCTTTTTCTCACACATGACACATTTATCTTGATTTTAAAAGAAATCGTTGCATTTTTCATTGGTTTCAGTGACATTTTGTGTGTATTGTTCATGGCCCCCCAGAGGAAGAATGTCAGCCTCCTGGAGATCCCCTGATTTCTTCTGGCACTTTCTCCACCTTCTTCTGGTTGAGACATTCTTACTTCCCACTGGATGAACTTTAGTGATCATTTAAGTTTTTTATGAACCCATTTAAGTTTTAATCAAAGGGACTCGGCAAACGTAAACACAAAGCTATCACATGGCAATAATATGATGTACACTAAACATACTTGTTTAGTGTTAACATTTTTAACATCACTATTGTTACTGTGTTAGCATGCTGACATTAGCATTTAGCTCAAAGCACCACTGTGCTTTGTTTTGTTTTTTCACTTCCAGCAGTTTCTTTGTAAATAAGGTTACAAGTAATCAAATTAAGGAACTAAAATAGTTTTTCACCTGTGCTTTGATACTTTGATGCCCAGCGCTGTCCAATACATTAATAGTAGATCACATTAATAGTAGATCAGTGGTTTTAGGGATAGTGGTGTGTGCTCAAAAGGTCACAAGTTCCTGAATAATTTCATGCCAACCATGTCACTTGGTGCACCACTTTGATCCAAACTGAAGTAACGCAATAATACCTGTGATTACATTTTTATTCAGGAAATAACAGCATGCTAACATGCTAAATCAATATAGTGACCATGGTAAGCTTCTTGAAGAAATTTGCTATCAAGACTTTCTGCCAGAAAACCTATTTGCTTATATATATTATTTTCAGTTTTCAGTTGCTGTTTAAAATACACCCTTTCTAGCATGTTAAACACATCTTGCAAAGAAAGCCATGAAGCAAACTTCTTCCATTTGGGCTAACAGGCTCACATTTTGATCAAAACAGGGCTGGCTCAAAGTATATTACTGAGTTATTAGTTCACTTAGTACAGTGTCTGATGTTACCATGAGTAACACATATCTTTAGGGGGTATTTATTATTTGTTTTATAACAGAAATAAATAAGAATCTTGCTAAAATATATGTCAGACATTTTCTTGGGAACATACTGAACTTTTGTGCATGTTAGTATTTTTCGAATGTATTTTCATGTGCAACCTTATTCTAAATACTTAATTTACTGGCATTTGGTTTGAGTCACAGTGAAGTTGTGTAGTTGCTGTGCTTTTGTTTTGAGGATAATGCCTCGTTATGAATGAACCCAGTGGGTACAAGAGAACATAATCCTTTGTGTGATGCCCTTTAATGAGGATTGCAGGCTGGAGGGCTGGTGGGGCTTCACTGGGAAGACCTCATTAGAGCCTGGATCTGTAGTTTCTGGACAAGACACTGAACCACTTATTTGTTCTGATGAGATGGGTATTAGAAAGCTTGCTAGTCACACTGGGTTTTCCAAACATAAGCAAACAGAATAGTGTTGTTACCATGACAGCAGAGGCACTCATTTAGACAGAAGGGCATGTCAGTTCCTTGTGGGGTTCTGGTTTGGACACTTGTGACCCAGTATGGCTCAATGCCATATATTCCTGGTGAGAAGCTTGTCTCTCATTACTCTCTAAGCTTAAACAGCCAGAGTAAAGGCATAGTCGAGAGCAGCTTCGACTGTGTGAAATTGATCTATTTTACTTTTTCTAATCAGCAAGCAGTTTATTTTGTTTTATTTTATTTTATTTTCTAACAACAAACAAGGAAGAGAAATTCAACGCTATCTTATTTACTGGGCGTCACTTGGGCATGTTAATCATTTATATTTACTGCTGCGAGACGATAATCACCAGGAGAAACAAGAGTCAAAGGTCTCATCTAGACATCAGTAAAGGAGAAGCCCTCTGTGAATGTCGTCTGGTAAGTTTGACTACTGCGTTTTGAATTTACCTTTTTTAGAGCGTTAGTATATTAATTTTAGTTACTATATGAGACTGTGACAATCAAAAAAAAGAACAACAGCAATTTGCACTGCATGTGTATATAAATCTTAAATGTTCTGATTTTAAACAGTTGGAAATTCTCTTTATGCTGATATGGTAAAAGAAGCTTGTGCTATATAATGTAATTATAGCTGATGCTTTTAACAGTTCCAAAACTAAATTCTTCATGTACTACCAAAGTTATTCATCCTCTGAAGATACACTATTGAAAACCGTTTTAGTCCCTTATTTGATCAAACTAATTGTTGCTTCTAATACTCGAAACTGAAATAAGATAATCACGTTTTTGGTCTTTTTGATTACAACAACACTGAAACAAGTGGTAAAAGCCTTACTTTATGTGAATATGAGTTCAGTGTTTCTTATGAAAAATTAGAATCAAAACTGTAAAAAAAATATATAATAATAAAAGTAATAATAATAATCATCATGGAAATGTAAAACTGCCAACCAAATTTTGGACAGGTGAAAATTAATTAAATTGGTTTTGCGTCGTATATTTATATCATGTAAAGTTACCTAAAGCTTAACATGAAGTTCCTAAATAGGTTTTTAAGGTATCAAAATAAGGGTTTCTCTTTTCTAGTTAATATACGGGAACAGCAAAAAATGTAAAGGTATAAGGTCTCACATTGGAGACTTTCACAAAGGTCTGCTGCGTTCTCTCGGTAAACGAAACTTTCCAGGTGTTTTCACCACCTGCTATGCTGTTACCAATTTGGGTGTGGCTGAAAGTTCAATTTGCTGTTAAATTTCAACCCACAGAAATGTGGAGAAGACCTGTTTACTGCCTAGTACAATTCAATCTGTAATTCACCTTCACATTTTTCTATAATGATAATAAATATCTGCTTGCTTCATACATGTTGATGACATTGTGTTATGTTTTAGCAAAGATTTAAAAATTTTCCTCAGCCTCAACTGGACTTTCTGAGTAGTGCTATTTATCAAATGTTTACATGCTAACATGCTAAACTAGTAAGGTAAACACTGTAAACGTTATACCTGCTAAACATCAATATGTTAACATTGTCATTATGAACCTGATAGCATGCTGATAAATCTATGGCTATGTCTAGTACATGTCAGACCAACTGTCCAATCAACTTGTAAAAAATTCATTTTCTCTCTGCTTGATGATTGACTCGAAGGCTTTATCATTTCAAGTTGACAGTAAGAACAAAAATCAAATATTTGCCACTTTTATTAAATTCTCTCTTTTCATTTGTAGACATGGAGGGGATCACAGGAAGAATACTACTATTATGCCTGATCAGCTTAACTAATGGTGTGTATTCATTTGATGTGATTGTGTTTTTTTTCAACTGCTTCTTTACATCAACATTTAACATTCAAATACTGTTTTTCTACAGCAAATAGAAGTCCTGAAATCACCCAAATTATTTACAATGTGTGTGAAGACATCTCTATTGGTATGTTTATTTATTTATGTATGAATTTATTTATTCCACATTTGTGACGTTATACCTCTTTTGCCCACATTTTTATATGGTGTTGTTTTTTACAGGTCATCATGCATTTACTATAGTTGCAAGAGATCAAGATAATGACCCACTGACTTATGCACTCTTTGGGCCCAATGCACCATTCTTCACAGCTGAAGCAAACACAGGCGCTGTAGCTGTTGCAAGGAAGCTTGACAGAGAGGTATGGTGTGGTAGAAGTACAGTAGAGACCCTTTACTGGAAACAACTTAATTTTGGTTAAGCATGTTCACTTATATGTTTGATCAATTATCTCTTCTAGACTACTCAATTATTGACACTGGGCGCTAGTGTCTCTGATGGTGTAAATACTGTAAGTGACATTTAACTTAGTAAAGGTCATGTATTTTAAATCTGTTTCTTCATTATGTTCATCATGCATCATGTCTTTCAGATAACCAGAGACTTAAGTATAATATTAGAAGATGCCAATGACAATCCACCCTTTTTTGAAAAGACTTCTTATGACAAAACGATCCCAGAAGTAAGTCAAATATATTTAAAGTAATAATTCTACAAATGGTTTTTATCAGTTTTTCTACCACAGCATGTTACCTTGTTAGTAAAGATAGAATGTTCATTTAACCATTTACTCCATGTTGCTGTGAGAGAAAAGCATTTTTTAGCCACTTAATCAAAAGGTAAAAATAAGATCACTTATTTGTTTACTAAGCAGATCATTTCTGTGTTTAAACTTCAGTTTTGTTTTCTTTTGTTTTATAACTGTCCAACTCAACAGAATACTCCCGTGGGTACATCTTTGTTTAGAGTGCTGGCCTCTGATGCTGATATAGGAAGTGCTGGCATTGTTACATACGCCATTGATGAAGTAAGCTTCCTTTGTAAAACATAAAATTCAGTAATATTCAACAGATTTTTCATGAAACTGTAAAGCACCTTTTACATTGTTTTTCTAGGTAATCCCAAATGATGGACTGAGTCTGTTCAGCATCGTAAGAGAAACTGGTGTAGTCACATTAACCGGGCGTCTGAACTACACCTCACTGAGCACCTTCTATCGACTGAAGATTAATGCAAGTGTAAGTACAATGGTTCAAGTTTAAACATGTATTGCCTTATGATACTAATCCCTTAAAACTTAAGAGGCCTTTGTATATACTCATGGTTCCTAATTCCTTAAAGCAATAGTTTGTCATTTTGGGAATTTCTCTTACTTGCATTCTTGCTGAGAATTAGATGAGAAGATAGGTATTCCATTCATTTATTTGGTTAGCTATGTCTAACAGTTTGGAAATAAAGGGACACAGATATCCTGGCTCTGTCAAAGTCTTTTTTTGTTTTCTTACTAGAATTCAGGAGGTTACCGCTCCTGGTCAAGAAAAGCACCCCTGTAAAACCACAACACATTGTTTTTACACTTTGGTTTTGTATACATTAAATAAAAAGAAGGACACAAAGTTAGTGACCTTTAGAGTGACGGGTTGGCAGATTTTGTGACCTTTAGACTGCTACTGGTTTAAGGAGAACCAGGCTAGCTGTTTACCTCGGCTTTAATTCTTTTATAGCTAGCCCTGTGCTGGCTGCAGCTTAATATTGAACAGACAAATATAAGAGTGGTATAATTTTTCTTATGGCACTTTTTCGTAAGAATTAGATTAGACTTGTTGGATAAGCGGAGGAAAATGGATGGATGGATGTTTCCAAAACAATGTAAATATACCTTTATGAGGTGCTTTTCAGTAAAGTAATGAACAATGCTACAACTAACAATACTAATGCAACACAGGGGCATATTGTAACATGTAAAGTTTCATTTTCATTTGTTAGACAATGAATTCCCCTGTTGTTTCTACCTATTAGAGGAAACAATAAAAGAACACAGGGCATTCAGGTATAAAAACAGGGTATTCTGTTGCTTTGTCAATGTGAGACAGAGAACTGATTAATTTAATATTCATTATGAAATTAATACTGTACAAGTGATTTTTACATTTGATTTTTGCAGATCGCCTTTGCTTGTTGTAACAGTAATCAAGTTCTTCCATTTATTTATTGTTTATACTATTTAGCTATCCATTGTGTGTCTGTGTTTTGTAATTTGACAGCGCTGTCAAAAACGAATAATCATTTTTCTATATCTTTGCATTGCAAGTGATAAGTTTAGGTGTCATGTTTATTAGTAATATCAACTGTTATAGTGTAGTTTAGCTTTACTTGTCAGCAATGACTATTTACCTTATTAGTCTATAGTTAATATTACTAATAGGTAATAAAAAAACCTAAATGATTTTGTGTCTGTCCTAACAGGATGGTGGTGGAGGCAAATGTGAGAGTAACAGCATCTTGTCAAGCATTGCTTATTCCTTCATCAACGTTGAGGACATCCCAGATCTTGACCCTCAGTTCATCAGTGCTTCCTATGTTGCCAGTGTTGTAGAAAATTCACCTGTGGTGAGTGCTGATGGACTTTGTTCACTGTGCTTCTAAACTTGACTGATGACTTATAAGAGTCATTGTAAGGGAAATAAAGGCAAATGTAGTCAGTGTATATGATGGCTGTTACAAGTTTGTTGTGATATTACAGCACAGTTGTTTAGGCATTGAACCCGCTTTGAGTTGTGACTTTCAAATGCTTCTAGTTTCATAAATATTTTCTTTCCTTTGCCAGGACACTTCTGTGCTTAAAGTGACTGCTGTAGACCAAGACATAGGAGTCAATGATGACATTATCTACAGCATTGAGGGTAAGCCACAGTAATTTAGGACAGAACAGTTTGTTGTTCTATTTGTTGTTTGTTTGTCCTTTTTTTGTGAGTGCAAATGTAAGATATTTGCCACATTATTTTACAGATTCCACAGTAGATGGCCTGTTTAAAATCTCAAGCAGTGATGGCGTTATATCTGTAATGTCAGCAATTGACAGAGACGTTGTTGGTGACACTGTAACCCTGACTGTAAAGGTATATTTTTAAACATCAATTTCCTTCTCTCTGTGTAAGTTTCTACAGTAAAATTACCCATTAGAACTAACTAAAGTTATGAATATTTCCTATCCCACCGAAACCCATACAGATTACAGTACATAACAGTTTCATTGTGAACAAATTTTGCCTTTTGACATTTTTCAGTCCCTCTCGTTTTAGTTTTACATATCGTGATTTAAAGAAATAGCTCAGCACTTTGTTAAGATTGAACATGGACCAATACCACTCCCAGTCTCAATATGAAGTGTGAACCAGCAGGTATAAAATTGTCTTATCTTAACAAGGGAAAAGCATTTTGCACGTCCCTGTGCAACACCAAAAAACTCCCATCTACCACATACAACCTTAAACACACAGCTTTGTGTAGAACCAAAATCAAAGGCTGTTTTTAACAATTCAAACAAACACAATATAAAATGTGCTAATGTCATTTTGAAGGTTCTGGAAGACAAATCTCATCAAACTCCTTATAATAATAGTGTTCAAAATCTGTGTGCTTTTCTCATTGTTTTTTGAGACTATTTAGTTTGTAGCTTTGCATCAAAGTTAGAAAGTTGCAATAGTATCTTTGAAGCCATTTACAGTGACCTTAAAGAACACATTCAAGAAACAGGATGTGGTGTGAGCAGAATGGGAGGCTGAGCACAGGGTTACTGAAAACAGAGAGCAGATGTTGTCATGGTGGAACTCACAGAGTGAAGCCCAGTGTACAGGAGCAACTTCTCAAAACAAGAAAGAGGGTGATTTTACACAATTAAGTCCCCTTTTCATATTTTAACTCCGAATATGCAAAAGCATGTGAGCACAACTAAGGAGAATAAAGTAGGTAGGGTGTAGCATGCCTACACTCAGAACCATCCATGTGCAACATATGACAAATACATTTCACAAATGGCAATAAATAAAATCAATAAATCAATAAAATACAGTCTTTCTACCTAGACCTATTTATTTAAGAATATTCACTTATGAAAAATATTGAGAAAGTGTTTTTTTTCCCCTTCTGGGCTGTTTAAGGCCACTGAGTCTAAAGAAAACATCAATGGGATCCATGCCAGCACCACAACAAGTGTGCAGATCAACATCCTTGATATCAATGACAACAAGCCAGAGTTTTACAAATGTGGAAACTCAGACGACCAGTGTGTGAAAGCAACTCAATTCACTGGAGAGGTCTTGGAGCACTCATTGGGGTCTATTGACATCAACATGACTGTCAAAGATCTTGATAAGGTGAGAAAAAAGGGTATTCATCATCTAGAAGATTAGTTTTTTTTTTTTTTTAAATTCTGTAATAATATCAGACAACCTCTGAGTAACATTAAACATAAACCTTTGTTCTGGGATTTTACAGCCTTCCCATACTGAGCTAATCCTGGAGGGAGAGGACAAGGCTGTGTTTTCTGTGCAACCTCAGTCTACCACGTCAGATAGCATTGTTCAGCTCATGGTCAAACAGCCCGAAGATCTGGATTATGAAGAAAAAAAACAAATGATTTTAAAGGTTAAAAAAAAAAAAAATAATAATAATTTAAAACAAGTCATGCATCTGTGACATCATTCGTGTTTGTGACTTTTGAAGCTCTTTACAAGTCTGATGTGTTGCCTGTGCTCATGTCATGGTGCAGGTGATTGCTGTAGATAAAGATGAACCCACCTTCCGCTCCACTGCTGAAGTAACTATAAACATTAAGGATGACAATGACAATAGTCCAATGTTCAGAGATGACACATATAGGTTAAAGGTGCCAGAGCACTCTCCCGCTGGGACAGTTTTGGCCACAATTACAGTAAGTCCTTACCAGTCTGAATTCTCACTCTGACAGCTTGAGCTTTTTTTTTTTTTAAAGAAATTCTCACACATTTTTTTTTCTTTTAGGCAGAAGATCCTGACTCAATGGACCAAGGCAACCTTACATACAAACTTCTTCCCGACAGCATGTACGTCTTCAATTGAACCACGCCCCCGTAATTCTCTTTTTAGTGCAGCTGCTGTCTGTGTCTGGTACACAACACCAACAGTCTGTGCCTGTGTTTCAGATTACCCTATTTTGACGTGAAACCACATACAGGTGAAGTTTATGTGAAAAACGCAACTCTCCTGGATCGTGAGGTCAGATCTCTGTATACGGCGACCCTGCAGGCCAGAGACACAGGAGGCAAGCCTGGCACCACAGTACTGGAGATCACATTGACTGACATCAATGACCAGCGCCCAGTCATCAACAGAGACTCTTACGTGGTTTTCGTTAAAGAGGGTCAACCGGTTGAACTTAAAATAGAGGTAAGTGTGACGGGACGAGGAATAAGGGATGAGTATCTCCATCTCATCCTGAAGGTATGTGCAGTATCGCACCAGATTTCTAACTTTGCATTTGACGTGTAAATTACACATCACTTCTGGTAGTTCTTATTGTTTTATTCTGCTAAAGTGACTATTTGGTTAGATCACTTTACCCAAAAGAAAATTAAATCATTACAATCACAATAAGTCAATAGGTGTCAATTCAAGCTAGTTTTAACTTTGGAAAAAAGCAACAAAAGGGATCTCTTCTGTGGGAAAAAAACAAATAATAGCTGTAGTGTGTATACCATCACCATTTTCTCAACATTCAGCGCTGACTTTGTCTTCACCTCAGCAGTATGTTCAGTCAAGGCTTCAGTGCTTTTACTTCAGTTTAGTACAGTCTACAGGAACACTGTTTATGTTATTAATAGCTCAGGAACCACTCATTGTGAATAACTCAACGTGAGCAGGCAGAAATAGCAAAAGGTTCATATCCAAAACTTTGGGCTACACTAATTGTCATAATTCTGAGGATGAAATAGAGACATCAATGTCTAAAATACCACTGTAGAATACTGCTTTTTAAAATTGTTTTTACTCTTATCCAGTTAAAGTGTATGGTGCTATTTTAGGGGGAAAAAATGTTACCAAAATTCTTGTAACACTTGGGTTTTGGTTAATATCTCTGTGCCCTTATATACAAAGCCATTAACTGGCTCCACCATTTACTAATGGTTCAAAGTTCAAATTTAGGCAAGTTTTAACCCAATGTTTAGTGGGGGGGGGGGGGGGGGGGGGTTAAAA
>VUQI01063122.1:42222-58526 GCA_015106735.1 Paratilapia polleni | reverse complement strand
ACAACGTGGTAAAAAAAAAAAAAAAAGAAAAAAAAAAGAGACTAAGCTGTGGCATTCTTCATTCTTGAATTTAATACATCCTCCCGAGTACCATCCTGGATGCTGCAGGTCAAGGATGCAACATCCATGATTAAAATATGCACCAGTTCACGTCGACTGATTCCCACGTTCACATTCCGCCCCTGGCTGAGTGTCTTTGCCTTTGCATTATCTTCCACATACAAATGAATAATGCACCGAAAAGCAACAGCATTTTTTCCCCCCCTGCACTTAATTGTTTTTATGCAGGGTGCAAGCATTCCAATGACGACGCTCACACGCATGCTTCTCAAATGGAGGTGACCTCTATACCGTAACTAATAATAATAATAAAGGAGTGCAAGGAAAAAAAGGTGTTCTTACCTATTTACAAATAGCCTTCGACTTGTCCCCTTATGATGCAGTCGCCACAGTCGAGTCAAACTATCGTCTAAATGGGAGATATCTTCAAATGATCACTAGGTGGGCCTTCCTCGGGCAGATCTCCACCAACAGGGACGGCCCCCTTCACAGTGCGGCTGAGACTATCACGCCCCCCTCACCCCTCCCCTCTCCTGTCCTCTCTCCACCATCACTGGCTCCCTCCACTATTGATCCCCTCACATGTCACAGCAAGGAAAAGGAGCCACTCCACGTCACCTCGTCCCTTTTCTCTTCAAGTAATTACACCATGTGCCGTTAAAAACATAAAAAACAAATACTAAAACAAACAAAAATCTAAATTTGTTCTCGGAACATACTTGATATTATTACACCCCTGCTATTAAAACTTTTCTTTTTACTTCCCATTCGTGGACTTTTATTAAATGAAACAACGCTACAACTGAGTTTTTCTTCAGCTTTGACCTCATGGACTCCATTTTGGATTCAGCTCCTGGAACACCTTATTATGGTTTACTAGTTGTACTCAAAAAAAAACAACAACAAAAAAACAAAACAAACCCAAATTGAAAACCTTCCAGTTATCCAAGTGGCAGGCTGAAAAACCCGGCTTCTCCCCACTTGTCTTGTATTAATACGCAACTGATACACAATCAGAATGTATTTTAATTGCATATAATTTCACATTAAAAAGTATTTAAGTATTTCACAGTCAAACATATGAAACAATAACAGGGCTAATAAAAACAAGTAGTTTAAAAGCAAAACAACTAGTTACATTTCATAAAATATTACCTCTGCTTATCTGTTATTGCTTCTGCATGTAGCAGGGACACCATGGGTGTATATTTTGCATGCAAACAACAGCAATATGCGATGGTCTTACCTAAAAAAGGCACGTTTGACCTATATAATGTATATATAAAATGCATTATCTAATAATGTATATATGATTTGTGCACAAGCATGTTTTTGTTTTGTCTTATTTGTAATGTCTAAACTTTATTATGCACATGAAATGTTTTATGTGCCGTACTGCACACCACACTACACTAAAATCCGCCGCCTGTATTTGAACTGTTCTTCATTAAGAAATGTAACCACATCCTAAATTTTACAGATTACTGCAACTTGAATTGTAACTGTTTGGCCATTCAGATCACTTACAGTAATCTCACAGATTAGACTAGACCTTTGTGTGTAATCTAGTCATTTCTTCGCCATATTGACATGCTATCTGCAACACGAGCGGGATATCGGGGAGATACCAACTGGTGTAAGAGCTAGGGGTGGACTGACTGATGACGAAGCTTCATGAGATCGTGCCCTGTATAAATTTTAAACAGCAACTTAAACGAATGAAGTTAATGATACTCTCAAAAGAAAAGCACTGGAATTTTAGAAGAAATGATTTTTAAACATAATTGAGTAACACCAGACTATTACATGTGTCCAGGTAATTTATTTTATTTTATCATTATTATTATTATTATTATTTTATATCATGTATTTGCTGATTTTATGACCGCAGCAAAAGATCCTCAGCCAATCAGATTCGAGGATGACCTCAGATGGAATCACGATTTTCCTGGAGCAGATTATGGAATACCAAACCACATTAGTGGTCGTTTTCTTTATTTTTTATTGAGCCAATTTATTGTGTTCGTGTGTGTGTGTGTGTGTGTGTGTGTGTGTTAAACACCACCCCTCCCCTTTCACCCCCTCTTCTGACGTATTTTCGCTGACGCCATTCATGTTGTAATGCGAGAGAGATTGCGAAATCCTCCTTCTCCCCCTTCATCCCCTGACTCCCCCCTCAGTCTGAGGAAATCCCACATAGCCGCATCTCTTTGATTTGTCCAGCTCTGTCACGTTTGCTCTCGGCTGTGTCTTCAGCCTGGCCATCATGTGGTATGTCCTGCATGTGAGAAGGTGACCCATTAAGAGCCAGCACAGCATGACCAAACACTCGTGACCATATTTCATTTTTTATCCTTCCATCAGGTACATGCTACTTAATTTAATGTGTGAGCTACTGCAAGTTTAAATCGTCTCTGCTATGCTCAGTTAGAAAAAAAAAAAAAATCTTGTCCTTATTCTCCACAGAGTCACAGTATGGTGCTGTCCAGTGTGCTGAAGTGAATCTCTGTCCATGGTGCTGAGCTGCTTCAGCCAATATTACACAGTCTTGCGGGATTTGGTGCAACATAAAAGGGGCTACAAACCCCCTTCTGGTCTTCCACCAACACATTACAAGAAAACTTTACATGCACTCAGTCCAGGTGGGTTTTTTTTATTTGCTTTCAGCCTCAGAGGTTGAGCAGATGAACTCACATATTGGTTTCAGCACAGGACTGCTTGTAAATGTAAGACACATCTGCCCTCTTGTGGTCTTAAGGAGCTTTTTCAATATGAAGTACCTAGTTAATTTCCAGTGCCCTTGTTTTGTAAAGATAGTGTGTTTCAGATTAATGGATAACAGTTTTTATTTATTCTGGAAAAATACATGCCATGTCCCTTACTCAAAATGTCTCACTAAGTGGCATGTAAAAATAAAAGCTCAAAGTGTTCAGTTTAAATCCAAATATCCACTGTAAGAAAGAAAGAGTTCTTCCACTTAAATCAAAACCAGCAGCGTTTATATATTTTTTTTACTCTGAGTGGTTACAACAAGTGAACATGTTGTTTTCATTAATACTGTTGATGCAGTTACATCTGTTTCAGTCAGGCTGGCTTCACGCATCACAGTCACTGGACACGGCGGAGCCCAGTTACAGAGAGCAGTACAACTTCAGATTAGTTTCTTCAAAGAAAAGAACATCTTGTCAAAGTTGGCAGATTTGATGCTAGGCTCTTTTTTTTTTTTTTGGAAGTCCCTGAAGGCCTTATGAAAGCTGCCACATCTACTGACAAAGTTGCTAAAATGCACAAACAGGGAGGATTTCACGTCAGCCAATTTGGGTCACACGTCCTCCTTTTAACAATGGAAATGATCAGTACTAACAATGTGTGTCAGTACTGATAATTTGGTAAAACATATCTACTCCTCTACCCTTCTAAAATGACTCACCATCAATTTAACATGTTCAGTTCACTTATGGGTATTAGCAGACAACAACTGCTGTTTCATGCTGACTTGTCAGATTTGCTCTGTTGTTGCAATAATTAATTTAAGAATGTTTTTAATACAAAAGCTATCAGTGCTGCTTGAGCTGTGATGTTAACAGTTACAGTCAGACCGGGATTGTGAACAGATTTCACATCTGCGGTCGGGGTGACTAATGACTGTGGGCGTAGTGTTAAAATGGATGCTGAGATTTAAGACTTGTCACTCAGCCATGAAAAGACAAACATGCTCCCATCATTTAAGCTCACAATAAGGTAGGGACAATACAATTAAAAACTTAGTAATTTCGATGTTTTCAGTGGAATGTTTTTGCAGATTCAGACTGATGGGACTATGAGTCATGGCCAGATTTACATCCAAAAGGGCTCTGGGGCAAAGATTTCTTGTTGGGCCCCTAATGCCCTCCCCGGTTTTACTTATAACTCATAATTTCACTAGACACCCAAAAAATTACCCAGATGAAAAGATTAGTTGATCAATCAATTAGTTGTTTAAAAGAAAATGAAAAGAAATGTTGGTAACAAATTCATTTTAGGTCATTTTTTTAAAATGCAAAATGACCCAAATTCTCTGGTAACAGCTTGTCAGAATGTGAATACACAACATTTTTCACAATTTCTGTGACAGTAAATGCATCTTTTGAGTTTTTGACTGTCGGTGAGGTAAAGCAAGACATCTGAATGCATTAAGTTGGAATTCTGGAAAATAATATTGGCCTTTTTTCACTATTTCACTTGACTGAGACAAAGAAACTACTATAAGGGAAAAGCACTTTCTGATGTACTAATAATGTGAATAATTGTTGGTGGCAGCATTTCACTCATCAGATAATATAAAAATAGGACCTTTCCCAAGTTTTTCTGTGTCTTATTTACTTGATGGAAAACTGACACAACTTTATGAAAACGCAGTACAACTTTACAAGAAACTACCAACGTATTAACTAAAATAATTCAGGCTAGATTTCATCATATGGAACCTTTTAAAGACTTTTAAAGACAGTATGAAGGGTTGAGGATCTGTGACCCGGAGTGAACCTGGAGATCTGGGCTCCGTGGGAAGGTGCCTGCTTTGCTCGGTTGTTAATCCAGCTTTGCACAGTTATCCCAGTAAACACATCACAGTTGGATTTGCTCTTGATTGGCTCCCCTTGGTGAAAACTACTGAAAACACTTCCAGTTAACAGCACTTTAATGAACAGCAACATGTAAAATCTCCTCTCGGTAGGTTTACCTTATTTAAGTTAGAGGAGCTTGCTGTTTGCTGCTAATAAGGGTCCAGTGTTCAGCCTTTTGTGAACTTGTTTTTTCCAATCCATTTAACAAATACCCTTTTACTACACTACATTAACTTGCACAACACTTTCAAGAAAACAACTCTCATCCTTCCCTGCAGTTTATCTGAATTCACAATCGTGGAAATTGAGTAATATCTGCTCCTTAACCTCTAAATGTTGCAGAAGATATGCTCACTGGTCCACGGTAGAACATTGCGTTTGCACAGCTTAGTGCCCACAAGTTTATGTGAATGAGTAGCAGGCCATGTTTGAAGTAGACTGTGCAAGCTCTACAGACCCAGCAGGCCAAAAATAAAGGTGACTCACCATGCGTTATATCCTGGGAAATAAATTGTGAAATAAAATGTTCTCTGCGTGCAGTTCCAAAATCGCTAGCACAGTCAGATTTCTCAGCCTCAGTGGGCAGCGGGCCTTTCAGCCCCCAGTGAACCCGGCTTCTTTACGACTCAAGCTCCTGCACGATGCTTTTCCTTTTACAGATCCATTGAGTGGAGTCAGTCAGTCACAGCAAGCATTATATAATTCTAATCAATCTAAGTAATAAATAGTTGACATAGACCGAAGCCGCTATGCAGTTGAAATTTACAGCTGTTTAGACTGCAAGTCATTCTCCTGTGGCATGTGCATACATACTGCATCTGCCTTCTGGAGCTGAGTGAAAATGAAAGACCGCATGTGAGAGACTTCAATTCTGAGTTTTACTCCTTCTTTGAAGCAATTGTGAGTGATTGTGTACATTTACCGCATCGGATTGCATTAATATTCTGTAGTCTGCCACAAACTGTCAGTAAAAAAAGGAGGAGTGCTTGCTGCAGCTCTTTGAGTCGAAAAAAAAAAAAATCTTGATGTTTTTAAGAATGATGAATAAATCAGTGGAGCAGAGTTGCCTGCAACACCTCTAGGTGGCAGCAGAGGCTGTTTGTCTTCTCAAGGGCTGCGATTGCTATTCACAGCACTAACCAGGGAGCATATCAGCTCAGGACATACATGAAACAGTTCATTTTAATGTATATCCACAGTTGCACAGAATGAAATATTTCCTTGTATCTGCCACTCCTCCGGAGCTGGAGTGTGCAGCTGTTAGATGTAGCAGGGATGCTGCTGACATCACCTTGAAAAGCCTTGGCTCTATGTGTCTCATGTCTGCATGTGTAAGAGCAGCAAGTTTAGCGTCAACATCCAAAATGGCTCAAGATAAACTCTTGCCTCACAATCAAGATGGAAGGAGGAGGAAAGCAGATTCTTCAGCTCGAATGGTTTGTTTTTTTTTGTTTTGTTGTTTATCACACATAGTGTAACACTGTGCCATGTTTACAGCTCTTGGATAGGATTTGTGTTCTATTTGTTTTTATCACACAGGTTTGTATTGGCCATAAAGAATGTGTCAATAATTACCTATAACTCTCCATATCTCTGAAGAATACACCCACGCTTTTGATAATGTGTGTTAATTTATGTAACGTAATATATTTGTATTAACGATCCTCCATTCACTGTGTACATTACACACATGCTGCCTATAGTCGGCTGATTGAACTATCCTTTGGGTATAATAGCGGGTGTACTAAAATTAAAGGCATTATGCAAATTATACATACAAAGTGCTCAAAGCAATTCTCCATCTTCTTTATGCATGCAGGCTCGATGGATCTGTGTGAGAGCACTCTCACCAATGATTGAACTCCATATACAGCACCTGAATGTAAGCCAAGCTATACAGATTAACAATGTGACATACTGGAAGCAATATTACGTTATATTATGTCATAGCAATTTATTAAACTGTCTCCAGGCTGACCACATGAGAGGCAAGGATAACTTGTGGCTTGTGTGTGCCTGTATGCATCTGCGAATTTGCTCCTCAAAGGAAAACATTCCCCACTTTCCTTTTTATTTGTCAATTTTGGGCAGTTATATAAACCCATCACAGCTGGCTGGTTGCCTGCACAATTGCCTGCTATTAATTGTGATGCATAATTGCATTACATAATATGTTATGCTGCCTTTTAAAAGAGTCAAACAGCTGTGGCTATTGGCTGTCTGCTGTGCACAGAGTCATGCTCTCTCCTTGAATACATAGCCAGACAACAGCCTAATCATAAAGGGAAGCTGTCATAGGTCATTGTCGGTCTTAAACCATATCAATGGGGCTTTTGTAACTGCTACAGCACTTCAATATATTATGTCAATGAATTGTAAGATTTCAAGTCCAGGGAGATTTGATTCATTTACATTCTTTTATCAGACTACTGCTAATTTAAACGCAGCAGTCGTACAATGTCATCAGTGACAGACAGAGAAATCAATCTCTGTTAAAGAAAGAGAGAAAGGGAGAGAGAGAGGGGAAGAGGGACAGTGAACCGTTGATTCTGCCTGTAGGTTCCCCCAGCAGATGGTAGTGCAGCATCATGGAGGAGCTTCTCTCAGAACAGGATGAAAATGGTGCAGGGAGACTAGCAGTCTGCAAATGAATGCTAAAGATTCTGAGGCATGGACATTAATGGGATAATAGGATCATGTCTTACCTACACCGCGATCGTGCAAGACGAAGTGACAGAATCACGAGTGACAGCAGTATATCTTTCAGCATCTCCCATATGGTGTACCCAAGGGGACGATTAAAAGTGGAGCACATTGATAGCCAGGGTGGAATGAATGTATGTGTGTGTTGCTGCAGTTTTGTATCCAGTCACTTACGCAAATGAATCCAGGACTGAGTGCAATCATAATATTCAAACGGCAGATAAAATACTTGATGCAGCAGGAGCAGAAAGCAACCCAATAAGCCAAACCAGAGCAAATATCAAATATGCTCAGACGTGATGAGTCAAAAAAAAAACAAAAAAACATCTTCACAATGACTTCATTTGCATAACAAAGAGCTTTTTTTTTTTTTTTACAAGAGCAATTGTGACTTTTGTGTCATCAAACACTTTGCTTTGCTGTGGGGCATTACAAGTATTATGAAGTCAAATATAAAGTAAGGCTGAAACACATTGCTATTTCAGAGCTGGCCTTTTCTAAATTGCCTCACCATAAGTGCATACAGAAGCGAGATCAAACTGTCTGATTCATCCGCGATTCCAATTGTCTCTGCCCCTAAACACAAAGTCAAGTATTGTTTCTGTGCTGTATGGTATTCCATTTGGGAAATATCAAATAGGTGCAAACAGATTTACCCTCTCATAGGTACTTGAAGAAAGTGTGGTGAAGGAAGTTTATCACACTGTAGCAGAAACACAAAATAGGCTCAGAACAAAAAGTGCTTGTACATGACAATGCAGCATTTTCTGTGCTCCCTCATATGGAAATAAGATGTCATGGTCTGTTGATGGAAGTTTTCATTAAGGTGAAACATACCTTGCCGTGTATGTTTTGACAAAATACATCAGTGCTGGAAACATCAGCCTTAAGTTCTGAGGCAGAACTGTACCCTTTGAAGTCATGCAAAGTGGCTCTCATCAGATGAGAGCTCTGCAGACTGAGCCATACAGCATATAAAAAAAATGCTGTGATTGGAAACCTGGTAAGCTAATGAGTTTGCACTTCTATCTTCTCAATTTGTACAGGCTTTTGTGCCAAGGCCTTTGAGGCTTTTCTGTGCCAAGTCTTGTAATAGTGTTCTCATTGTTCGCCTGAGAATCTGACACTTTTTTTTCATGAAACTTAGGGGGAATCCATCTTTAAACTTCTTTTTTTTCTTTCATATGGGAAAGACAAGAAGAAAATCTCTGTGAATTATGGATATTACTGCAGTGAAATTAAGATGACAAAAAAAAAAATGGCATAAAAAAAAAGAATCCTGTCTTAAAAGGCTTAAAAGTGTGGACATTTCGCAACTGCATCTGAGCTGCAATGCGGTGTAACAAGTCATAAGTAGCTCTTGTTGAAGACTTATAAAACCATATTGCTCATTCCCCCTTCATTCTCCCTTTGTGTTAGCCAGAGAGCCTGAACACATGTAGTCTTACAGGCAATAATTACCTATAACTATTAGTTATAAGTTTCCTCTAATAATGCGTATATTAGAAACAAAATTATTGTTCTAAAATCCCTTTCTCCCGCCCTCCTCCCTCATTTTTGTCCGTCTCTGTCTTAGCAAGCCACATAACTACTGTATCTGATAAATGAGCTACAAATTAGAAAGGGGTTTTACACTCGGGAGTTGTTCAAATTATACGGAGGGCAGTGACCACAGTGCTTATCTGAGCTTAAGATGCAGGCTGTTGAGATTTGCTGGGAGCGAAACTAGAGGCTGGTTGAGTCTTCAGGCATGTCCAATCCTATCCATTCAACCATTAATGCCCGAGAGTAGACCAGAGGAAACATCACAGCCCTCAGATCCACTCTTAGGCAGATAGACCAGGGTTTCTTCTCCTCCTCAAGCTAACTGCTTCCTTTTCCCTGCTTTGGCAAAAAAAGAAAAAAAAAAGAAAAAATTGCTCAGACCAGACAGAATATTTTTTTGTTTCCTCACTATATTCACTATATGAATTTAATCACAGTTTTTGATGCAATTAACAGCTGTTGGGGGGTGTTAGATAAACATAACAGTAGCTACTCAGCACTTCTGCACTTTGTTGCATATGTAAATAAATGTTCACTCACAAATATAATATTCTACGGGTCAATCTACTGAAGACAAGTGCTCTCAAAATAATTTAATGCCTTATTGAAGAGAAAATTAAAACAAATGCCTCCCGTATAAAATTATGATTTCTTCTGTACAGTTCAGGAGCACGGTGCATACTCACTCACTAATTCACACACACAGACACTCACACGCACATGCACAGTAATTCTATGGGGCTCAAGGTTGTTGTCCTTATTGAATATATCAACTTAACCACTGATGTCATTGATCAAAAAGCCAATTCCAGTTCTATTATTGTGTTAGAGGGTAAAACAATTGCCAAATGACTTTGTAAGGTGCACTCACTTGGTAAACAGATCTGAGATCCATTAAAGCCTTGGAGATTATCAAGCCTCAGTCCAACAATTTGTGGGGATTGCTCTAAACACCTTGTTGGTGACCTTCCTCATCCAGTTGAAAGTCAATGGGAAACGTGGCAAGGAGCCCGCCATAACCACAATCGCCCCCTGCACTTTAATTACACCACATCTCAACGGATGGCCATTCCCTTGTCCACTAGCCTCCCTTATATAACCATGTGTCCTTATCAATTCCGTGGACCCACTTACCATATGTGCCATATAGGTTTAATAGCTCCCCATGATACTGCCGGGCACACCTAATCAGGGTGTGCTTACTCCATGATAGATATGGCATAGCATGAACTCCATCTCATCGATATTACTGCCAGGACTTTGTGGTAGCTGCCTCTCTCTGACCTCTGAGTGAGGAACGTGGAAGCTTTCCATGTGCTTAATCATAATGCGCAGTGCCTACTGCATTGATAGGTTAATGTACCCGAGAGGATCAATGCAGTCTCGAGGACGTCTAGTACAACAGACATTCAAAGGTTTGGGAAAGGCTTAACAATGAGTGCAGTCTGTCTAGGTTAGGATCTAAATACAGCTTAATTAAATGGAGCTGTGTGAGGTCTGGTGACTGGTATGACGAGCAACTACAGATAATTGGCAAGAGCAACAGTTCTAAAGAATGCAAATTTAACCGGAAGCTCATTAAGAGCACATAAACAGCATTTTCTACGCATTTTTGAAACCATATTCCTAAAGATCAGCTTCAGTTCAAAACTTTCTGAAAAACAAGCACTGTAATGAATGTTTGCAACCTACGAGGGCCAAAATGAGATTTAACTCAAAGCTGTCTTGATGTGGGTTCTATCAGTTATATAATGTCACAGTGATATTCAGGATGTTAGAAGATATCTGCGATTGGTCCCTGAATAACAGTGGCTGGCAAGAGATCAACTTGCCAGCCACTGAAGCATGTTTGAAGCATGTTTGTACTCGTAATCTCCATAAAACTTTATGCAAATCTGCCTGGAAAAAAGGAATAGGCATTTGGAAAACTCAGCAATAATTGAAAAACAAGTCAGAAACTATATTTATCCCTCTCTGTCAAGATAATGTTTTCAGTGTGGTATTTAAAGGGAGGGTATGCAGACTGCAAACATGAAAAAGTCTTTCTTTAGGCATTTTTTATTTTGTGAAATACCACCTGGGTTACTGTATCTTTGTCCTCTGAAGGGGAAAAAGCATCCGCATGGATACAGAGAAAAACATTTGCTCCCAATGAATAAATAATGAAAGGAAATGAGGTGCTTGCATTAATTTGCAAAGCATAAAATGCGAAAATATTTCACAGAGTTTTTAAGCCAAGGTTTTTAGGTGGGATCATTTTCCTCACAGCAGGGTGTTCCAATATGCAGCCAAATATAGAAGCACTTTGGAAACTTTAAAAATGCAGTGTACTCTGACAGTAAATGAAATGGAAAGCATTCTACAACCTTTTTATTTTAAAAGGAGTGGTGCTGAATCCAAATGTAAACTAAGATGAATACCTGAGTTGGCTTTAAATTGAAGGATGGAGATTCTAAAGTGTGATAGAAATTCATGCATTTTGCAGGAATGTGGACATTTTATTCTTCATCTGTCCTTCCAAT
The DNA here is from genome assembly GCA_015106735.1 of Paratilapia polleni. Taxonomy (NCBI): domain Eukaryota; kingdom Metazoa; phylum Chordata; class Actinopteri; order Cichliformes; family Cichlidae; genus Paratilapia; species Paratilapia polleni. Next base: position 47,092 of record VUQI01063122.1, on the reverse strand, counting down.
ATCTGTTTCTGAGTATGCATTCTCAAATTTTTAACTGCAAAGCTACAACATCTAAACAACCTGTCTAATTTTGTGTAGATCCCCCCTGTGTGTCACTAAAACAGTTCTGACCCATTGAGGCTTAGGATTGCTCCTTTACATCTTTTGGATGCTCCATCAGATTGGGACATGTGGAATTTGGAGGCTGGGAAAATCCATTGGGACCTTTGTTGTGTTCCTCATGCCATTCTTGAACAGTATGTTGGAGTGTTCTCGATCTACATCAATGTTCTTGTTGGTGGCTCATGTCAATGTAACATCCACATAAATGCCAGGATCCGAGGCTTTCCCAGCCTTTCCTAAACTGTAACAAGATGACAAATGTTGTACCTGTCAGGGGTTTTACTGTTGTGGCTGATTGATGTAGAACTGTTTGCCAACTTTGTTAAAATTCACTGAGCAGGTCTGCTGAAGACAATAGTGACTCATTTTACAGAATATCACTGAGCATCTGCAGACCAATTGTCTCTTTTATCTCCTAGTGTCTGGCAAGCCATAGCAGAGCTTTACGGTCCAAGAACAGGAAAGCTGTTGTCTTTTCTTGATGAAAACCTGAAAGCAGACACTGTTGTGTGCCAGTGACTGGTCAGAGAGACACAAACATTTATCTTTGGTGCACAAGAATTATTCTATCTCACTGTAAAATGGCAAATTATAACTTATAATAATTAAGATGTAGCCCTGGGCTTGTGTTTTAGCAGGGGTCCCCACCTATTGTGTGAGTGTACAAATGCCCCCAGCAGACATGAGTTCATTTACCTCGAATATTGGATGATCTTAATCTGAACAACCAGCTCTGTTTCTTCAGTGCTCAGGAAAATCTTCCTGAGCTCTATCTGGTGAAGAAATCGTGATAATGGAGGTAAAGATTTTAACATCCTTTGCCTGGCAAGGATTTGGGCGAGCAGAATAAATAATAAGAGCAATGATCTGTCCCACATGGAAAATTATTTGTGACTATGAAGTATTACATCACTTAACGGTGAGACTTAGGAAAGAAAAAAAAAACTTAATTAGCGCCTCCAGAGAGCAGAAACAGATCCAAGATTTCAAGGGTAGCACTCAGCCAAAATCTCAGCCAATATATTATCTCTCACATTAGTTGGTACCCTGCTGCAGGAGAGCACTCTTTTCATTTAGAGATATATAATATGGCAGGCCCCGACAAATAAATATGAGTCCTGGTCGTAAGCCCGAATATTTTTCGTGTTTAATTAACCAAGCTGTCTTCAAGCTACTCATACTCTACTTTTACCTGAGTCAGACTTGTATCATAACAACATTATGTGTGTCTGCCTGCATTTTATAACAGAAACTGGAGAGAGAGAGAAAGAGAGAGAGAGAGAGAGCACCTTTGTTTTTCATTTCTCTTATTTTTAAGGGAGAAAAATACTACAATGTGTGCTGACCTTTTCGAAGAGGAACTAGATGTGTTTCACACTTGTGAAATACGGTTGAGCCATACAGCTCCTGGTTGGAGCCGAAGGTCTTAATTGGCATGTGATTGCCTGTCATGAGTCATCACGGGAGTGCTGGGTGTTTTTCAATGTCACTGACTGTGTGCAAACACATGGATCCAACAGATGGCAACATTGTTCCTTCTTCACCAGAACAGGTTACTTGGCGATCTGCCAGTGAGGTAGGGGTGCATCGACGAACCCTCAAAAATAAAAACAGCCGTCAAATACAAGTGTGGGCGATGACGATGTGACTAATTGTTGCCATGGTGATCTGGTCTTTGAGATAACGTCTAACGGTAAGGGAAAAGGAGCGAGCTGTATAGACAGCAGAGGAGAAAATGAGAATGAAAAAGGGGAGGGAAGGAGTAGATTAAGGAGCACTAATGTTGAGTGTGGGAAAAGTGAGAGGGGAGAAGTGACCTTATAATGTAAGGTCAATTCAATGTCCCCCAGCCAATTCAGCGATGTAAATACCTTGCGGTTCATTTACTCAAGAACTGGTCTTCATCCTCAGAGACTATCATTTCTCATTTCAGATTTACTAGTGTTCAAAATGGATTTTAACTGAACTCGCTCACCATCACCAAGGTTAATGTTAGTAAGGGTTTGTTTCTGTGTGCTTCTGTGAGCTTAAGAACTCTTTGTAAACCAAAGGTGTCACAAATGGCATTTTAAGTTTAGTCATGTTTGTAAAATGCCTGTATGGGAGTATCCAAATGATTACAGTCTCGGCTAAAAAGTCCTTCACACAAGCCTTCCAAAAGTATAAAACAAAAATGACACGTTTCTGTATTTCTGTCTAAGAAAAAACAGGATGTATACCTGCAGTTGCTGGTGGAGCATGCACTCATCCCTTCAATCACCTCCAGGATCCTTTCATCAGGCTTTGTCTATGAAGCAGCATGCTGGCATTATGTGTGCTGTTTGCTCAAGCAGTGTTACCCCACAGTGAGTGCCGAGTCAGTGTCTGCTGTGTTAATGTTGTGCCAGGGAGAGGTGCCTGGCCACGGACTGTTGCATCAGCCTTTCCTTTTGTTTAACAGGACAATGAACATGCTTGGATGCTAGTAAAAACAAGACAGAGAAAGTGAGGCAAATAATAGAGAGCATGAAAAGAAGAGGCTCTTCATTTCCACATCATAACATCATCCCATCTCTTTGTTAAAAATAAATCCAACTAATCCAGTTTTCCCTGTGGTCAAGGTCAGCTCTTTAATAAGACAGATATAAATCATCACTGGGTTCATATTTCCCCTCAGTGCTATCAAGACCCTGCAGTACTGTTGTGTTGTGTATTATCACATGGGGGCTGCCAGTGGTGTGGCAAACTATGCTGAGCTGTGGCTTGTCACAGAGCTGTGTGTCATATGACAACCCGCTACCTGGCAATAGTTTCCACTGGGGCTGAGCGATAAGAGGGGTGCTGCAGATAAGATGCTTCCTATTCTGGATATGCCAGGAGCCCCTGCCATATACAAGGGAGGGAACTGATCATTTTTAAAGCAGTGTAAGGACTGCCAGGACTCTGTTTCACTCTGAGTCCCACGGCACAAGCTGGATTTGTTTTTCACAGCCAGAAGCAGTCTTTGTAGTGTGTTGGATGTCACTCACCAAAAATGTCATTAACGGCAGGAGTTGCCACTGATGGCGTCTTTTTTAGTATTGACTAGTGAATAGCAGCCACCACTGTACGTGACTAATCATTACTCACGCCTCCGACTGCAGTGTGCCTGATAACGACGCAGGAATGTGGATTTGTCTTCACTCCCACACAGGCTGGTGCTAAATGACAGTGAAGTGACGAGTCCTGACGATTCTGACATGATACATGTCGTCTTTCACCGAGCCAAATTCGTCAGTAACACTCGTCACAGTGGCACTTGTCACTGTGCTCCTGCTACTCATTGCTGTGCCTGTCACTGTGATGTTGCAACATAAAAAGACGACCCCATTCCCTGCTCCCATATATTTCCTTTTAACTGTATCACCTCATGTTCTGTATGCTATACAAAAAATTACCATCTTGCAGTGCCTGCATCAACTAGTCAAGTTGAAGTTTACATCCATATCTCATATAGGCTATTATGTGCAGTGAAGACTTTGAAGGAATTTAATGGGTGTCATAGATCACATTGACCTGTGAGCACCAAAATCTAATCAGTTCTTCCTTTTGTCCAAGTCAGCATTTGTGCCATATTTGAAGAAATTCCCTTTAAGCATTACTGAGATACTGAGAATGCGGATTTGAGGTGACGACATAACATTCCTGTGATCTTAACCTTTGACCTTGACAGGTTCGGGTGGTAGAGTGGGACAGTGTCTTCTGATCATAGCGTTCGATCCTGAACCCTTTCATGTGCAAAACGGTCAAATGTTGTAAAGCCCCCCAAATTAAACGGAGCAATATAAGTGCAGATCATTTACCTTTGTACCAAAATCTAACCAGTTCATCCTTGAGTCAGAGTGAGCATTTCTGCCTAATTTAAATAAATCCCTTGAGGCATTCAAGAGATATCACGTTGATGAAAACAGATCAGAATGAACGCACAACCCAAAAACATGGGCCTCTATTTTGTACATTTTCTAAAAGCAGGTAAAAATGTTTCAATTTTTTTTTTTTATTAGTATTATTTTTCAGCCACATAACACATTCTCAAATGAGTGAGAATGTGTTTTTGTCATGTAATGGACCCCTGTGTCCTCTCTGCTCTCTCTCTGTGTTTACAGGACACTTTGCTTCTGCATCAGCCTCTCGGCAGGAAATTAGTGTGCACAAGGCCTACAGACCTGTATCTGTAGGCCTGTGCTAAAGCATCAGGCAGTTTTTCTGTGTATGTGTGCATGCATATATGTAAGCTTAAACAAAGTGCTTATGAGGAACTCTACATAATAGCAATCAGCTAAGGATTCATTAAAATGTAAATTTTACCAAGGCCTCTTGTGAGTCTTTACAGTGCTTCCAAAACAACTGAGCAAAGGCCTTCTGGGGACTTAACTTATGATCTAATCTGTGTGTCTTATCTGAAACCTCCTTCTTTCTCTATGCAAGCAGAATTGGTGCGCCCCATCTGATTTGGGGGAAACAGAACACTTAGAACCAACGCCTGGCCGGCTTTCAGACCGTCTCGCTTTCACTGTTTGTTTGCTTTTCAAGAGCAGCACAAAGCTAATTAGACAGCTGGTGTTGAGCCAATTTGTGTCCCTCAGTCTGTTGTTTACCCACTTTTTGCATAATGCAGACGTGATTGTTGACATTGTACGATGTCGCTACACGGTCACAAGTGGCCATTTGGGTTATTTTGGTGTAGCCGGAGTGGAAAGAAGCTGAGCTTTTTTTTTTGTTTGTTTTTTTTTTTTTTGGTTTGGGAAGG
>VUQI01063122.1:26990-38461 GCA_015106735.1 Paratilapia polleni | reverse complement strand
AAGCTTGTTAGAATTGTACAAACTCTGTTTTTGCCTTATATACTGTATTTCCATGTATGTTTGCACATGTTTTAATAAATCACTGCATCTATTTCCCATTTTCCTAGAAATATATAAGGAAATGAGAGGTGGCTCAAGACTTTTGCACACTACTGTATGTAATAAAACCTCTTTTGTCAGTGCTAAATTTATTTAGACCTTTTCAAGAATCCTTTCATTTTAACAATACTGATTATTGAGGTCTGAAGTATTCATAGTTTTTACTTGCACTGCTAATAGTGCCTGCGCATTTCAAACTAGCGTGAAGAACAAACAGAAAAAAAACCCCATAACAGTCCAAACTTAGAAAATTGTGCATATTCCATGCCTCTTAGTAAGAAGCTGGTTTAGAAAATATGTTTTCGGGGGCTTTAAGTGGCCACTGAGGTGCTTTGTTTGTGCTATCAATTTCTAGTAAGCCATCATAATTGATTACCACTTCTGAGGTCTGTTGGTATGCTAGAACAGGCTGGCAAGAAAAAAGGAAAACTGGCAAGAATGCAAAAATCCCCAGTGTGCTTTCTTTTTTTTAAACCCACTCATCAAACAGGCCAGCTGCTTTTGAAACATATACAGGGCATATTAATTCAAAGGATTCGGTGTCATTTTTTTCCTGTTCGTATTCAGTGCCTAATCACTAGAAAATGTTTGATCCTGTTTTCAATTCTGGAGAAAAATGTTATGAAATTATGTGCATTTCTTATATTTTCATGTACCTATGTATGTTGAGTCAGTTTTATTTTGTGGTAAGTAATGTAAATACTACTGCCAGAGAAGCCCAGTTAAGTTATACAGTGAACTTTCAAAACTAAAATATTTCATTGAAGTGAAGCATCAGTGTGATTTTGAGTGCAAGCAGCCATGAACTCTCCTTTCACCTGCACGGATATACAGAAATCTCCAAAAGGAAAAACAACCCACGTAAACATAAATAAGTGCAATCCACAAAAAGAGATGTTCGCTTTTAAGGTCTCAGATTAACCCTGGTTGTTACCTGTCGTGACCATGTGGCTTGTACTGTCTCCACTTTGAAACCTGTCTGTGTGTTTCTGTGTGTGTGTATGTGTGTGCCTTCACAGCAAAATGTGCTCCTGGAAACATCACTGTAGAGGGAACTACCACAAAGGTGCCAGTGAGTACTTTTTCAGTCTGTCTGTGAACATGTTTTGTTCAGTGCGATAGTGCTGCAATCCTAAAGGAGGCAGTCTCCAAGATGGACATAGTCTAAGTCATGAGTACCGACAAAAGGGTGCCAGAAATCTGGGCACCAAAAGGCCACTGGTCCCCAAACTTTAGACCCTTTAAAATGTTCTTTTCAGTTTGCTATTTATTTATAACTGCATGCATAAGGTATCTTTGTGTCTGCTGTATAAACAATATTTTTGGATGCTATCAATCTAAAATGATAAATACACTAACCCTGTGAATACTGAAGTAGCAGTTATGATTGAACTAGTTATGCTACAAGAACTTGTGACACAGAGACAAGACCTGCAAGCTTTAAAACAACACGTCTTAAAGAATTTTCAGACCATCAGCATGTGTTATGGGACTACATATTATCTTTTCTCCTCGGTCACAGACTGCAGATTCAACATATCTGCTGAGTGCAAAGGCGGATCTATCTGCCTTTATCTCGAGGAGGGCTGTGAAGTGTTGTCAGAGTCAGACAGCCTCTATTGTTGCTCCTGGAGCTTGACTCACTTTATCGACCAACACGAGTCTAAGCTGATTTGACCTGCCTGCGTTTGCTGCTCAACAAATGAAGGCGCTGCATGGCTGTGGAGACAAGATGAACAAGTACCAAACACTCAAGCTACACAGCAGTCTACCTCTGGGACAATAAAGAATATCTATATATGCAATCAAGCATGTTGCATTCAATGTGCTGCAGCTTAGCGCTTTGAAGAAGATCAGGTTAGACATGAGACCTGTAGAGGAAATCCATATGAGGACTGGGATCTCATAATGAGCCAACAGGAAATGCACAAAGGACTTAGTCTCAAAGTAGGAATTCAAAGATAGGAGCCACTTAAAATTGAGTAATTTTCACAATTAACTACTACTGAAATCTAAAAAAATATATATATATTTAAGACATAATCAAAGTCATTATCACACAAGTTAAAAGAGATTTTTCAAATGACAAAGGCAAAGTGAAGTATTTTCTCTGTGAATCTGTTAAGAACACCCTCAGTTCTGTCTTGTTTTGGCATGTTTACAGTTAACAGCTGACAGTATACACACATAATACATACTGTATGTGTACATATCGTCTGTTTCAGACTACGCAGAGGAAAATTAATTAGTTAGTGTCCTTTACATTTCATATTTTTAATGTATACCTTAAGTGTACGCTTTTGGCCTGAGGATGGTGCTAGAGAAAAGGTCACCCAAAGCAAACCAAAATTCAAATTCATGGACACATTTCTCTGTTTGTAATACTGGGAAATAATATAATGCAATTTCTGGACAAGTACTTGAAAGACAGGCAGGTTGAGTGACTGACATCATCGTGCTGAAGTGCTGTTGCTAGTGAACAAAGTCAATTTAATCAAGTCAAATCAAATCAAAGGCAGTGACAGAAGCACAGAAAAACAGAGAGAAGAGAGAAGGGGGAAAACATAACAAAAAGCAAGGAAAAATAGACTCCATCAATATGGTCTTTGCAATCACCAGAAGGCTTAATGTCCTTAATGGACAGCTGGTCTGTTTATTGGTTTAATAGTTTTTACACTAATGATTCATCCTTTGCTATCTCACTGAGGCTCAAAGACACAGCACATCTGATACAGCTGCTTTACACGTGACTATTACTGTTTGTAGCTGTTCCTACTGTCTGTCACCAAATGCTAGTCTTATGCTGACCATCTTGTTTTGTGCCTTCATCATTTCACATTGACCTGGGGATTTTTACAGACATTACATTGTCAGAGATACTTAAAGATTTTAAGTATCTCTGACACTTAAAGTATCTCTGCAGAAATAAGCAGAAATTAAAAAGAACACACAGAAGCCCACGACACATTAAATGTGCAGCTGTTCTGCACATCAAACAGGTCCCTAAATCTCTCCATTACACACTGAATGTATGAAGCGCTATCTAATTTTAGATGTTGCAGGGGGTGGCATGTTAGTGCAGTGATTAGCACAGTTGCTTCAAAGGAAGAAGGTTTTAGGTTCGAATGTGATGGTTGGCTCATGCCTTTCAGTGGCGAGTTTGCATGTTCTCTCTGTGCCTGCGTGAATTTTTCTTTTTTTTTTTTGCCCAAAGTCAGCTGGGACAGACTCACAAAAATGGAAAGCTAATGCAGGGTGACATACACAAGTGTCTTATCTACCTAACAACTAACAACATGTTAAAAAGAAAGTACAATTCTAAGGCTTTATGTACCAGTACATACTAAAAAAAAAAAAATCATCTGGTGCTTACCAGGCACTAAAATTATTTAAATACAGTCTAAGAAGAACAACAACACTAAACCAAAATGCAGAAGCAGTGTGTGAAAAACTAAGTACGCCCCATGGTTCAATAGCTTGTAGAACCACTTTTATCAGCAATAAGTTGAAGTAATTTGTTTTCTGTATGTCAGTCTCTCAAATCATTAAGGAGGAATTTTGGCCCACCCTAAGGATAAGGTCTCACCACATCATTTCAATCAGGTTGAGGTCTGGACTTTAACTGGGCCATTGCAACAACTTGATTTTTTTTTCTTTCAGCCATTCTGTTGTAGATTTTCTGCTGTGTTTGGGATCATTGTCCTGTTGCATGATCCCGTTTTGGCCAAGTTTAGCTGTCAGACAGATGTCCTCACATTTGACTCTAGGATACTTTGGTATACAGAGGAGTTTGTGGTTGACTCAGTGATTGCGAGGTGCCCAGGTCCTGTGGCTGCAAAACAAGCCCAAATCATCACCCCTCCACAGTGCTTAACAGTTGGTATGAGTTGTTTGTACTGATACGCTGTGTTTGCTTTTCTCCAAACATGGCGCTGTGCATTATGGCCAAACATCTCCACTTTGGTCTCGTCTGTCCAAAGGACATTGTTCCAGAAGTCTTGTGGGTTGCTCAGATGCAACTTTGCAAACCTAAGTCATGCTGGCATAGGTTTGACCTTGAGGTGAATTTGATGGGACATCCACACCTGGGAAGAACTGTCCTGAATGTTTTCCACTTGTGAATAATCTTTCTCACTGTAGAATGATGGACTTTAGTCATTTGGAAATGTCCTTATAACCATTCCCAGACTGATGGACAGCAACAATCGCTTCTCTAAGATCATTACTGATGTCTTTCCTCCTTGGCATTGTGTTAACACACATCTGAATGCTCCAGACCAGCAGACTGCCAAAACCTCAGCTTTTATAGAAGTGCTCACACTTGCTGATGATTATTTAATCAAGTGCATTTGACCATCAGCACCTGGCTGCTACTTACCCTCTTAATTCCTGTGGAAGTAGTAAGGGTGTACTTAGTTTTTCACACACTGCTTCTGCATTTTGGTTTCATTTTTGTTAAATAAATAATGACACAATATAATATGTCATGTGTGGTTGTTCATCTGAGGTTGTATTGAAATAATTAAGATCTGCTAAGGACCAGGTGATTTTTGTTATGACCTGATACCTTAAACCTTAGAACTGGAATAGAGTGTACTTTCTTTTTACCAAGATTGTGTAATGAAAAACTACAGAGGTGTGGTTTACACTACAGTAAGGTAAATATGGAGGTTAAGTCAAAAACTAAACTAATGATCAACACACACACTGATCATAACACTAATCGGCTGTACATTTCTTTTCTGAAGACCTAACCTTAACCATAACTGTAACACACCTAACCTGTGCTAGTACAATAAAATCTCTTGCTTTACGTGATAACAAGCTGCTTCTGTCTCCAGTAAATGTTTGTGCATAAAAACATGAGCGTGCTGAATATTCTTCCTGTATGAGTAAATCTGGTCTCACAGCAGTCCCCACAACAGGGGTATTAAATGGACCAAGCATGGACACAGTGTGTACCAGTCTCTCACTCACTCATAGCTGTTCCAAAACTGAACTGGACAAATATGAACAAGGGAACTGGATGTTAAAAAGACAAAGTGTGTTTCGTCTCTTAAACAGCAGAGCTAAAAATGCATTGTCAGAGTAAATGCGCACTCACTGTACTGTAGTGACGATATGCAGCCGTCTGAGGCCCGGTGTGGGGAACTGGCGAGAATTGATGTAGGAGACCTTGGTCATGGCGGTGTTGATGCTGTCCACATCTTCTCCTTCCACCACCAGCACAGACTGGGCTGGATTAAAATGAAACTGGACAAACACACAAACACTACTCATCCTCCAAAGAACTTGAGAATCTAAATTCAAATTGTAACTCAATAACAGGACTGAGTCTTGGTTTACAGTAGTTAGGAAAAACCTGTAGATGTGGACACATTGCATTAGACTCCATTATATTCCAGAGATAAGAAATGAAAGTCAGTATGTTCCTAAGATAGCATCCTAAGATATGTTCAGACAGTCCAACTGCTGCTAAGAGACACATGAATTTTCAATAGGACAAAATATTTTACTTCTTCTTTTAGACCAATGCGAATGCAAACAGCTGTTACTGTAGTGAAAGGCTGAAATGGGTTGCATGTCTCCATTTTTTCACGCACCTTTATGTCCTTAGCGAGGCTTTCAAGGGAGTTAATATCAAGGCCTTCTTTGCAAGCCTGCAAACAGGAGATAACCTTCTGGGTTTCAATGCGGCCTGGTCGGACTGTCAGACCTGACAGGCTGCCACGGAAATACTGAGTGAACCTTGGGGTTGCTACTTCACCACCTAGTGGGGAAGAGAGAAGACATATGGTGAAGGAAGGAGAAAGAAGAGAAAAAAGAGGAGGGTACAGAAGTAACAAAGTGGAGAGAAAGCTATGTAAAAAGTGGGGTTAAAATTTTAACTGGATTGAACCAGGGCTGTGTCTAGAAGGGGGGGCGGGGGGGGGGTACATGGGGTGCCACCACTAAAACAAATTTTTCTGTTCAGGAATGCAAGTAAATACCTGTAATTTGGCATCTTAATCAAAAAATAATAATAATGTGCTTTACTATTTTTTTCTGCTTATTTGTAAAACAGTAAATTTGAAAATTCATGGATAACAATAGTATTATTATTATTATTATATTTTAGCATTAAAAATATCATTTTGTTTAAAGAGCTTGCACATACTGCTGGATTAACCATTACAGAAACATAAAAAATGATTTTGGTAATTACCAATACTGTTAATTTAGGGCAGCTGTGGCATAAACCTTACACTGGGTGATGGTATAATAAATTTGTAAAGCTCTGTATATGATTCTGAAAAGCATCATTCCACATATTGAGTGCATTTACTTTAGTTACTTTAATTATATTTTCATTATACAACCTGTGCACTATTAAGATACTTAAATAGGATTATAACTTTTACTGAAGTAAAAAGTGTAAATACTTTTTTCCCCCACTTTGCAAAACAATTATCCAACACAAGATTATGCTTAAATTCTTGTGCAGCACCACTTTTCACATCAAGAAACTATAATAGGTCACAGGGCACATCAACCTGAAAATCATGTTTTCGATGCCAGTTTTCTACATTGATTTTATTTCTGTTTAAATATTCTGATTTCCTGTGGACCCCCCCGCTGTGTTCTTGGTCCCCCTTGTGCCATCCCATTTAAAAAATCCTGGAAACGCCCCTGGATTGAATGACAGGCAAAAGGTGAGAATGAATGCATGTTTCTAATGGAAAGGTTTATAAGACTCAACAGACAGCAAACTATGGAGAGTTTTTTATGGGTTAAAAGAGAAACATGAAAAAAAGTCACACCATCTCAAACATGAAAAAAAGATATGCTTTGCAGTAACATTCCTTTTTGTCAGTTTTCTAAAGAGGTTTACATACAAATGTTAGGTTGGGGATGTTGAAGTACTTAGAAATGTCATGAACATTTGACAGCAAATGATGTCAGTAACACCTAACAACTAAGACAAAAACTAACTGCAGGAAATGCTCAATCAAATATCTGAGCTTTGCTGTCTACACTGACAGCTGTACACTAAAGATAAGCAAGAAAAACACACAGCAACCACCAAACAATAGGTATACAGAAGTATAAATCATGACCTATAGACTATAGTCTGCAATATTCAAGCAAGTATCACAGGACACATTTCCACCATCTCACACAACAGCTGATTTTGACAGGTTGTCACGTTGGATTTATGACTTTGACAGACAGTAGCGCGAGCTTGACCTGAAATGTTCCGCAACTGCCACAGCCGGTAGGAAATACAAACTAACCATTCATAGAAGCGAAATAAAACCTGTAGTGGAAGCCAACGCATTGGCACAGTCCCTGTGTAAAAAGTATCATAGCAGTACAGACTGTGGAGTTTGTCAAGCCCTGACATCTTCTTAAGAGTGCACTTTTTTCATATGGAGAGCGTAGCAGATTTTCCTGTCAGCTCTGCCCTGTGGTACAATTTCACCACTTCTCATGACAGGTGTAATTTCCATACAGGTCTACCCCCCTTAAGGTAAATTACTTCCTGTCTGAGTCTTTTAGGTCAGTTATGGCTAACGCATTTGAAAATTCTAGTGAAGAGTGACAACTCCTCTTAGAGTAATGCATAAACGATGTATGTCAGTCTGTATTTGTAGTTTACACCATATTCAGTGTCATATACAAGTCAGTCACCGTAGTGTAATTGAAAAACAGTCCCCAAAATGAAATATAAAGTAGCAGTTCTTAAGTTAAACTAAATTTCCAGGTTAAGATTTTAAGTATTATTTCATATTGTGATTTACATAAAATACAAGCAAAAACATATTTCAAATTCAGCAAAACATACAGTAGAGCAGTGTTTAGTAATATTATTACATTTATTTATTTCAGTGTATAATTTCACTTTACACTGTAAAAATCAGGGAAAATGTATTTACTTGTTTAATAACCCAAACAAAAACAATAAACAACAAAATACAGTAACAATCCATGAAATGCAACTTTTAGATATCAAAAGTCCTGTATTGTACTGGTGCTTTTTATTCCATTCTTTTTCCCCTTTCATTTCCAACTGAACATAAGTTTTTAGTATTGCAGAATACTGAATCAGCAGTTTTGTTGTTTAAAGTTGCTCACTCATTTAGCAGAGATAGGAGGTTCTCCCGGGACTGAACTATTCTGTACAGAGGAGCTCGGGGGAATTGTAGACAGACACTGCAGATGATATTCTGAGCTAGCTGGCCTGCATAGGGCTGCAGGCATCTACTCCCTCAGCTCAGTCAGTGTGACTCACACATGGGTGTATAGATGTGGAGCTGAGAGAGAACGCTCGGCAGCAGCTCGTGCACCACATATTAATATCTATAACAGAAAATGTATTGTCGGTATCAGTAAAAGAAAGTCTGTATGATACAATGTTTCGACTTTAATGAGTGATGCCCCAACTTTGCATGAAGAAGATTAGTTGACTAAGTTAAATCAAGGCACTTACATGGATGCATATAGACCCTTCCATCAAACCCAGTAAATAAAAAAATACTAACTTTGCTCCAATCAACCTGACGACATAGTTTGACTGATTTGGACCTATTATAACTATGTACACATAGGTCACCTTGGCCTTAAGTCCAGAAACAAACAGGTTCAAGCTTTAGTGTTTACTTTTTTAAAGTTGACATAAAAAAACTTAAAATTGTCCTCCAATTCTCCTCATTCTCCTCTGACTGACTATGTCTGACTTGCAAAAATACAAAAACTTCATCCAATTACAAAACTACCTCAATTTCAAGTGAATATTATTATATATTTTATATACTGTGTGTCAGCAGATATGTCACTATCTGTGTCCACACTGACATGGTGTTTACATACTCTCAAAATGCAATCTGAATTTATTTTCCATATAAATAGGTGTATTCCTGTTTTTCTTTTAGTGCATTTCTTATATCCATACACTCAAAGCAGACATGGTGAGCACTGTGCATTTCAGAATACAAGTAGGTGTAAGTGGGAGCAGAGAAAGCCTAATTTTCCTGTCCATCATCTCCCTTTCACTCTACTGATATAAATGTATTCATCCTTTTTCTTCTCCATTTTAATCTCTCACAAATGCATTGTTCCCTTTCATTTTTTTTTTTTCTGTGTAAACACATTCACACACATTGTGTACTTCAGGTCAGTACATGTGTATATCAACATTTAAAATGTCTGAGTCTTTCAAAAAATGGCTTGAGTCCAAGGACTCTCTTACAAGTAGATCTTGTTTGATTTTGTTTTCCTACTCAACTTTCTCTTGAAAGGCACACACAGTTGTAATCACATCAGTAACTGCTGCATTTCATTCATGCTCTTGTTTTGCTCCCGCTGTTTCACTGCCATTACTGCAACACCTTGAAAGAGCACAGCCACAATTAATGCTATTAGTTACAACTGTGTGTTTCCTATTATGACAAAATGAGAAAGGTCTGGTGGACTACCTTCAGTATAATAATAAACATTTCTTTATGTCGCTGTGCTCTAAATGCATTTCAAAAGGAGTACATTATGCTTCTTTCTTTTGATTGATGCCTTTCATTTCCCACATAAAATCACCCCACGCTCTTTCTGATGATCCTTCTTTACTAAAATGTCGGAATACTGTGAGGGCTGCTAAAAAGTCCACACCCACAGTCGTGTTACAGAAGAAATGAGATGGCAAACACACATTCGCCATTCAAGCTCAACAACAAATTAATGCCACAGAGAAGTGCTTAGACCTGACAACAACCAAACCGTTCTCCTGTTAACCTTGTAAAGAAAACAACACACATCTTCTTTTTGCTCTCGGGGCAGTGAAAGTACAGTCTAAATGCCTTTTTATTCCACGTCTCATCATTATGTTGTTGATTGTGGTGAAAGGGAGGATGGAGAAATGAGAGACTCTGAAAGGCAATCTTGCTCGCTAATGGCCTGCAAAGTTATCAGTTGCGGCTTAGTGAAGCTTAAAGCGGCTTCATTGGGATGTAATAGCTGGCAAAGTTGTCCTCCATTCACTCTAGCTAATCCTTCCTTCAGGGCTTTCTCTCACAATCAGAGATTCATGGAAAGAGGCAGCAAGAGAGGGCTGTATGAAGCAAGGAAGAAAATGATGACGACAGAAAGAAAATTGCAATCAGGCACAGGATGAAACGAAATTTAAGCAGCAACCAAAATGCCATCAGGATTGAAGCGTTGGATGATGCTGGCGAGTGTTATGAATGTGATTTAGGCAAGCAGCAAAATGGATCACTACTGTCTCATCCTCATATGAAGCACTTTTTTGTAATTATTCAAGTAATAAACATGGCAGCAGGGTAGCTCTTATTCAGTCCAATGCAATCTCTGCTCTCTCCTCTTCCCTGCCACTGGAAATAACGTGCAGAATTTCCTGTTTGATACCCACTCGGCTTGTGCCACTCTATTTCAAAGAGGAAACCGCTCGCAGCCCAGGGGCATAAATTTTAGTCTCTATATTTATTTTAACAGTGAGCCGCCTTCTTTCTCACCCCCTCTGTTTGCGATTCAAATGTAATTTTCAACATCTTTGGGCTGCTCTGCCTTTTTGTTGATGCAGTTTCTTTATGTTTATGATATGTTGCCAGCATTTCTCAGGCTGGTACCGACTGTATATAAAAAAATAACATGTTTCTGACTGCTGCACCTGCAGTTTTTGGACACAGACTATTTGGTCTCTTGGAGCACAATACATTTTATTATGCATTTCATTGGCCTGCAACGCATTATGAAATGTATTACTCTCAATAGCATTCCTGTGCAGGACAATTATGCCGTATGTGGAGCATTACAGAGTTTGAGGTCAAAATACACAGGGCTGCTTTCAATGCTTTACAGTGATACAGTATATTCAGTGTGACAAATTCAATTTATTCAGCAAAAGACAAGACAGTTTCATATTTTAATAAAACTATTGTTGACGATAAAACCTAAAAACCTATAAAAGGAGAAAAAAAAATTATATACAGTGCTTAACAAATTCATTAGACCACTTGTCATAAAAACGACCTTCCAGCATCATGAAGTGCTTTAATGCAGACTTTCCTTTTCAGCGAGTTCTCGAAGTTTTACCATTTTGAACAGAAGTGAGGAATTTCAAACTGAATTCATGTTTTTATACCCAAATTTGAGCCGACACACTGGACTTCTCTGAGAAGTCAGAAATTAATCAAGCATAACATTCAACCAGTAAAACAAATTTTTCTGTTCAGGAATGCAAGCAAATAACTGGCATCTTAATCAAAAAATAATAATGTGCTTTACTGTTTTTTTCTGCTTTTTTGTAAAACAGTAAATTTGAAAATGCATGGATGACAACAATAATTATATTTTAGCATTAAAAATATCATTTTGATTAAAGA
>VUQI01063122.1:9646-26970 GCA_015106735.1 Paratilapia polleni | reverse complement strand
AAAATGAATATGAACTTGTTTTTTTTGCATTATTTGAGGTCTGAAAACACTGGACCTTTTTGGTATTTTGACCATTTTTCATTTTCTGCAAATAAATGCTCTAAATGAAAATATTTGTATTTGGAATTTGGGAGTTATGTTGTCAGTAGTTTATAGAATAAAACAAAAATGTTCATTTTACTCAAACATATACCTATAAATAGCAAAATCAGAGAAACTGATAATTTTGCAGTGGTCTCTTGATTTTTTTCAGAGCTGTAGGTAGCTGTAGGTAGCTCATACATTGTAAAGTAATGTTTCAGTCATGACTCATTGGGGTAGTTCCAAAAGTTTTGTTCCAAAGAAGCCTACTAAATACCTAAAAGGTAGTTCCCTGAGGATATGACACTTGCCCCAAATCTTCCAAAATGTCCAATACAACTGCTCAGCTCAGTCAAACTAATCAAGCATGAAATTCAACCACTAAAACAAATTTTTATGTTCAGGAATGCAAGTAAATAACTGTTTTGGCATCTTAATCAAAAAATAATAATAATAATGTGCTTTACTTTTTTCAGCTTTTTTGTAAAACAGTAAATTTGAAAATCCATGGATAACAACAATAATTAGATTTTAGCATTAAAAATATCATTTTAATTAACGGGTTTGCGCATACTGGTGGATTAACCATTACAGAAACATAAAAAATTATTTTGGTAATTACCAATACTGTTAATTTAGGGCAGCTGTGGCATAAACCTTACATTGGGTGGTGGTCTAATAAATTTGTTAAGCACTGTATTTCTTATCTTGATGTATGTTTGTATTTTACCTGTATGTATAATCTGCACACAGATTATACATACAGGTAAATGAAAGGAGCAGTTATCTGTGTGTTATAGTAAGGGCTACAATAAGCCAGAACAACAAAACAACATACAATTTCTTATTCTTATTTCTTTCATTTAAATGGCTGTAACTGTCAACATGCAGCCATGAACCAATGAAATAACCCCAGTGTTTTTTAAATAAGACATTAAAGAGGATGTTTTTCTTTCTATTAAAGATGACGTGCCTGTTTGCATGTTCTGATGTGCTTCAATTTGATTTTACTGATTTTATATGGTGTGGTAAATAAAACAAGAAAACACCAGCAGCTGAAAAGGCTGCTGCATGTAAAACAGCTATTACATTATGGTATAGCTGTTAACAACAGCTTCTGTAATGCCAAACTTCTGTATAACTGTATATTTTACATAGACATACCTTACACACACAAACACACACACACACACTGACCTTGCCAGCAGGCTCCCACAGTCAGCTGTGTATCGATTTTTGAGGCATGGATTGGCCAGTCATCCGTCACCAGGTAGGGTTCATATGTCACACCGTCCACGAAAAGAGTCACTGCAGGAAATTCCACGTTGATTACATAATAGTGCCACTCCTTGTCACAGATCTGTAAAGCAAAGAGAAAAATTGTCATATTGCTAAGCTACAATACCTTATATCATGTGTCCACTTAGTATGTATTCAAATAAGACAATATTCCTGATTTAAACATAAATGAAAATGGGGCAGCTTTAAAAATAAATTACTGAAGCAATTACATGTCTTTTTTTGGGTTTTTTATTATTATCTTTATTATTATGGAGCATATTTCCGTGGGGGATTATGTTTATAGGGCTGCTGTTATGAACATGATGATGTTTACTCCAAACCCAAAAGCGCATCCTTGAATGCTCCCTGCCTTTCTACCTCCAATAAATGAGACGCATCAAATTCCTCTTCTTTTCCCTGGATCATTTGCTCCCTGTCGTCAGACAGCTAATGAGGTTTCCGTCTAATGAGCTGTTCATTAAAGGCACACGGTGAGTGACAAACACAGCTGTGGAAAGACTCATGTGCCACACAACTTCTATCAACCTTCACAAACATTCTTGATCATTTGGAGAACTTGTAAAGGCACATCCTGTTCTCTTGCTTTACTTCTGCCTCTATAGCTACCTAAAATACACACACTTCCCCTATATCAGGGCCACAAATCACACTACTACTACTTTTTGATATCATATATTATATATATGGAAACTGTTGAGGTGGCATGGTGGTTAGTACCATCACCTCACAGTAAGAAGGTCCTGAGTTCAAATCCAAGCCTTTCTGTTTGGAGTTTGCATGTTCTCCCCGTGCGTGTCTGCATGGGTTCTCTCCGGCTACTCAGGCTACACAGTCCAAAGACATGCAGGTGATTCTAAATTGGCTATAAGTGTGAATGGTTTTGTGTCTCCATGTAATAGCCCTGTGATAGATTGGTGACCTGTCCAGGGCGTACCCTGCCTCTCGCCCTGTGGCAGCTGGGCAGGCTCCTACCCAACCATGACTCTGAATTGGATAAGCAGAAGAAAATGGATGGATGGAAACTGTTGATTATGGTATGTCATGAATGTAGAGGTTTACTGCTTGTGTCCTATGCTACCCAGAATGGAGATGGGAAAGATTCTCATGCTTCCAATTTGCAAGCTTTAACAACACTGGACAACTGTAGTAGGCTATGCATGCAAATTAGGTCGTGTGAGGGTTAAACATGCAATAACTAAAGTTTTTTGGCAGCAGCAACATGTTTTAAAAACAGCTATGATGTAATATTTCATTCTAAGTTAATATGGTGAACTTGTTAAACTGCTCCTTATTTACACATCTAGCAGTTACAGAGAAAACTCTGCATTAATTTGGAACTATGTTAGAGGCCATCTAATGAAATCCAATTTTCACAGCAGCCTTAAAAATGACAATATACCACTTAATTCATAAATTGGGTTCAACCTTGAACAGCACTGTAATGCTTCCAAGAAAAAAAAAAATCACAGCTGTAATTAAAACATCAATACTTTCTTAACATATTTCATTATGACAAGACTCCGGCATGTCCTCTTAGTGCATGTCAGGACAAACTACAGTCCCGTACAATGCTGAAAAGAATTAATAGCTACAGAAAGTAAAAGGAAACAAAGTTTTATATTTTGGGTTTTATATGCTGTGAAATGGCTGAGTACAAATATATTTTTATGGCCCAAAGCAACAATGGTACAAACAACACTGCATGGGGCCCTGAACAACTGCTTTCACAAACAATGAGGCCACAGTGCCTGTTTTCTAAAATAAATATTCCCAACTGAAACTGTACTTCCTTTTAAAGGTTATTATTTCAGGGCACTTGAGGTAAATATACTTCCAAAGGTCTTCAGAAAAAAGTCCTCCTGTTAAGGCCAACCTCTTTGTTTTTCTCTAATCAATCTGGTGGGAAGGATTTGGTTGAATATAGAGTAAAAAATGGTTTGCATTGAGCAGAAAAATATTTCAGATACACAGAGAAAACATAGCAGATTTCTCATTAAGGCCAAGTGGCCACACACAAGCACACACACAACAGCACTTTACTTAACTTTTTAAATAAACTAATGGAGATGAAACCTTTGTTGGAGTAACCAGGAATCTCTCGGGATGTTTGGTTTATTATGTAGAGACTCACTGTTTATAAGTGCGTAGAGACAGAAATTCCCAAAGGATATCCCAGAAACCCCTCCTACCCTCTAGGGTTTTATGTTTCTCAGCAGATGCAGATTTCTTTAGACTTCCCTTTTATAGCCACATTCAGATGTGATGATTCAAGGCCAGTTTTATTTTGATGTACTCATCAAAACCTACATTTTGGTAGCATGACATTGTTACTCTGTTTTTACCTTCCTTTACTGTATATTAAGTGAAATATTCTGGGAAGTCAGCTGTGTGCTATTAACAGTGACAGTGTATTTTAGTTGCATCATCTTGCATTCAGGATTTCAATGGGTACTTGACTAGACAGGCAGAATGAATTGCCACTTTCATTTAGCTGCTGGTTGGCTGACTGCCTGTAGAGGTGATTGCATGCCTCTACAATTATCTGCACTGTTTATGTGGGTGACTGTCTCCACTTACACAGCATTATACTGCATTCTCCTAAAGCAGTGATTATGTGGAGTTTATAAAAGTACAGTTTGGGACATCTGATGACTTAGCCTCTGGGGGCAATGGACAGTGGTTCTTGGCTTCCATTCTGTCCTGTCAGGACTCCTGTTCTGTAGACTCGTCAAAGATTACAGTTTGACTACAGCTAAATTTAAAAAAAAGAAAAAAAAAGAAAGAAAACTTGCTCAGATGGTGTTTTGGTTTTATTGAATTTTGGCCTATGTGTTCCCCTTCTGCTTTCCGGCCGCATAAATATGACTGGTCGATACTACTCGAACTACAAGCAGGCAACAAACAGAAATCAGAAAGTCTACAGATTCAGTATACAGTACTGTGCAAAAGTCTTGAACCACCCCTCATTTCTTTATATTTTGCTTTCAAGGAGCCAGACTTTCTTGTAATTTTTTAAAGTGGCCTTCAGCAAAAGCTACCCAGGCTTTCTGAAGGTCTTTCAAAGTTTTTCTTTGGACACTGGCTGAGCTATGAATCATTCAAGCATAAAAAAGGTATCCAACTTAAGGGACAAACCAGTGTTGTCTCTACACATAACAGACAACTTAGCAAAGAACCAATTTTGAATTGTATCTTTAGGCACTTTGTTACTAGCATTTGTTGTTGGTATGCCAAATTACACAAGAACTGGACTGAAAATCTGTGGCAACAGGTCTTATGGAGTGATGAATCTAAATTTGAAATTTTTGGTTCAAATTGTCAACATGTACAGAGGGGGTCAGGAGAGAGGTACAACAGTGAGTGTCTACAGCCATCTGTAAAACATGGTGGAGGCTCTGTCATGGTTTGGGGCTGCATTTAGCCAGTGATGCTGGAGATCTTGTCAAAATTGATGGAATTATGAACGCAGAAAAGTACCATCAGATTTTGATCCACCATGTTTGATTTGGCAGAGTTTTACTGGATACCCAGTAGGCTGGACGCCCTTCCTGACATAACCCCAAAGGAGATTTATGTCTCCGGCTGGAATCAAACCAGCGACCTTTCACTTGTCAAACGAATGTATAAACCATTATACACCATGCAATACCATCTGGAAAGTGTCTGATAGGCAACAATTTCATTTTTCAACATGACAATGATCCCAAACTGCCAGTGCAGTAAAAACATACCTGGATAGAAAAAACACACAATGGAACACTATCAGTCATGGATTGGCCTCCCCAGAGCCCGGACCTCAGCATTATTGAAGCAGTGTGGGATCATCTTGGCAGAGAACAGAACAAAAGGCAGCCAACATCCAAAGAAGAGCTTTGAATGTCCTTCAAGAAGCCTGGAGAACTATTCCTGAAGACTACTTAAAGAATTACAAGAAAGTTTACCTAATAGAGTTCAGGCTGTGTTGAAGAATAAAGGTGGTCACACCAAATATTGACTTGCAAGTTTGTTATAATTGTACAGACTCTGTTTTTGCCTTTTATACTGTATTTCAATGTATATTTGCACATGTTTTAATAAATCACTGTACCTACTGTATTTCCCATTTTCCTAGCAAAATATAAAGAAATGACGGGTGGCTCAAGACTTTTCCACAATACTGCATTTCTGTAGAGATTAATAAATTATCACCAGCTAGTAGCTAAATAGTTGCTACCTACACTGAAATACAGAAAAGTCTGAGAAAAGCATAGGACTACAGTAGCATTTTAAGGCTATAGCTGGAGCTAAATACTAACACTAACATGCAAACATGCAGTTTAGCAGGTTTAATATTTTTAGCATCTTATCATAGTTTAGTGTGTGAACACAAGATGCTGGAAGTGTCATTAATGCTGTACAAAATTTGACTGAAATTCATCCTGGTGGTGCTAGAGTCAAGGCTTCATTCTCTGGGTGAACGGATGGATACCAGCAATACATTTTATGCCAATCCATTCATTACTGAATACATATTTAGATCCATAGTAGTGGACTGAATAACAGCAGTGGCATCAAATGCCCTTCAGCAAATGACAAAAAAATACTTCAACTTCCCATTTTCGGGAAAAAGTATAAGAAAAACTTGCTTTAAAGGCTGTATGGAAATATGACAGCTGCGCTGTGTGTTCCTGGTGCTTTGCTCTGCCTTTGATTATAATTGATGGAGTGGGTGCCAAACAGAAATAAGAAAAATAATTTTTATATGCAAGTTTTGGAATGCATGCACAGTACACGCACAATCAAACTGTATTGAGGAAATATACACAAAAGAATGACAGAGAATGCAAAACTGACAGACCCTCATAACCAGAGAATGAATAGAGATACTATATGTAAATAATAAAATATTGTTGGAAAGATCATACGTCATTTTGTTACAGATTAGCTTTCCTGAATATCTGTACAGTATCTAACTACTTTATCCAATAAATGTTAGCTTCTGAATCCAATCCCTCACTGAATTTGTTTATGTAGCAGACTGTCTAAACTGTCTAAAAGAAATAATGCTCACATATTTAAAAATACACACACACATCATTAGTAGATACCATCAGCAGTACTCTTTCTGTTGCTGAGGCATATTTGTATACATATTGCTTGTCTGATGGCATATTAGTCAGTGTGAGCTTGAAAGTATTGCTCCTCTGCATCAGAGTAACGAGACAATGAATGCTGAAACGCTGTAATGAGCTGGTCCTCAGGCAGGTTGCAGACCTGCTTAGGATGAGCACCATCATCAGAGAAGTCCCACAACAGATAAAGAGAAAGATGTAGAGAATGAGAAAGAGACAGAGGCTGAGGTACAGAGATATAAACACCATGTCTGCGCTAACATAGATACAATTAAAAATACAGGACTTCCTATCAGACTAAATTGCTGTTTTATACAATTTTTGGAAATGCTTTCCAGGGCAGTCATCTGACAGCAATAGTGGTAATTTTCTCCTAATTTCCCTTTCCCACTACCAAAAATGGCTATTTCTATTTTTTTTTTTTGATAGATTAATCAAACATATAAACAAGCCAAAAATGGGTAAACATTACCTGCCTGGTGGATAAAAACTTACATTATGTTACGTTATCACTCAAAATGCTAGGACATGTCCAACAAGCTGATGGGAGAAACATAAGAAACTGGACATAAAGAAAGCACAGAGTCCAGTGTTTCAAAGATCACTTTAACAGCCTTCACAGAATACAATTTTTCTGTTTTCCTCCAGGATACCTTTTTGAATTCATACAGTATGTACTATTGTTTGCACGTAAAGTGTTGATTTTGGGGGTTTAGGTGTAACGTAATTTGAATATTTTAATCTCTAACATCATTTACATCATTGACGCACTCACATAGGTGCATATAAGACCTCTTGTGCTTACTCAGTGACCTCTTAGTTTGTTTCACAGGGTTTTTCCTGCAATGACAAGCCCAGTTTTTTTCCTGTATAAAGTGAAAAATGTGAAACAAACTAAGAGGTCACTGACTAATGTCTTCCACTTAAGCGAATAAGGTTGATGGAACAGAGCCATCATTAACAAAATTAGTTTCTTGCCTTTTCTGCTAATATAAGCCAATACCTGCCATGAAGACGTCTAATAGGAAGGACATTTCCAAAAAATATTAGAGTAACTAGTAAACAACTGCTTCCTTTATAATTTGATAAGGAAGACTGCTACACTGTATGCAAAAATCATAAGCTTTGCTGCAATGTGACCATGATCTCCCGGCATTCAAAGCTTCAGATTTTTAAAATAATTTTATTTATAAAAAATATAGACAGTGCTCTATCCCTCAGACAGAAAAATGTACAATCTCCTTCTTCATGTATTCTCTAAGATTATATCCTTGGTATTATAATTGTTTTGGACAGATTCAAGGACTGCACAAATAGTGTCCTCTTTCTAATCATTTCTCTATTACAGTATGGGCCTTCTCTTCAGATAAAGGTTCATCTTGGAGACGTTGGTGACTAAGCCTTACCTTACTGAGCCTTTGTCGAGAATATTACCATGCAGCAGCAGTGTTTTATTGCTGAGAATAAAACACTGGAGATAAGCCAGTCTATCTTGTGGAGATCTGCCATGGTGTATTTACGAGAGGCTATTACATCTTACACATCAGCACAGAAGAAGGAAGATCTTAAGAGCCACTTGGACCTAGAAAATATTACTCAGTCTGTGGACTGAATTTAGGTTTTTCCCCCAGAAGATCTTTGGCAAAACAATTAGATGCTGCCTGCTCTCAGTTAGACCAACTACTAACAAGGAAAGTAGGGCCTTGGATCTTTTATTTTTGTGCCAAACAGAGGTTACAAGTTGAGTTAACCAGACTGCATTATTTTGCACCTTTTCTGAAGAGAACACCAAACCAAACTTTCAGGGACAGCGTTAGTGCTTTCCAAATCTGCTGACATCGACAGAATAATGAGGACGTCCTGCTGGCTGCTGAGAAGCCCTTTAATAAGGTCAAGTTTATTTCAATACAGTGGAGAGGTCTGGGATATGGGAGACTTCCTTAAAATCTAAAAAATATATATGATGGTGTTCTCATCTTATTCTGGGATAACATCAAGTGAACACTAATCTTTGCTTTTGCAATTTTTTTTTGTATTTTTGCCTGTGTAGTGAACATAATAACTGGTATAGCGGATAACGTTGCTTTGGTTGTTGTTGTGATCTTCAAACATTCACCGGATGATTTTAGGAACTTTATAGTTTTGCCCCCGTAGCCCTCCTTTTCTCTTCTTCTCATCCGCCCCCTTCCATGTCCTATTGTCTGAGCTATTTTTTTCTGTTTTTCCCTCTGCTGTTATCCCCATCTCCACCTCATCCATCCCTCGTAACTTCCACTTCCCTTCTCTTTCCCTTTTCATCTCTTTTGTTCCTTTTCGCACCCCTCTCCTCTGATCTCCTCTTTTCTGACACAGTTGCAGCACAGCACTTTTGATGCCAGCCTATTATGTGTCACCATGGGAATGACAAGGGTAGTGAAATAAATAAAAGGCACAAACTAAAAGAAAGGAAGAAAGGAAAGCAGCTTTGCTAACACACTCAATGGCATATGCATAAAAACATATGCAGTTCTCTGTGAGAGGACAAATCTAAAAGTGAGACACAGCAAACTTTCATGCAGAAGTGTCACTGAAAGAAACATTTGTCCAATTTAAAAAAAATATAGAGTTGCAAAGTTTTCTACATGTTAAAAAGGAAAGTATGCTTATCTAAAAATTCCATCAATGTCTTACTTTAAGTTTTGCCAGACTATTTAAAAAAAGAAAAATACCTAAAAGATCGGATTCATGTTAGTGATACAGCTGAAAAAAGCCAAACAAAAGAAGATGTGAGGCTTTAGATTAAATAAGAAAAATGCAAAATATGCCGCTTAAAGTGAAAGGTCTGCTTTAAAAAGATGTTTTTCTGCATAATGTTTGAAATCTGTCTGTCTTTACCCGTCTTTCTCTTTCTTCTGTATTTCCAGGAGCTCTTACTTGTTAAATGAAGCAACCTGTAAATTATTTCAATTCTACCTTATGGTTGAAGTGAAAAGATTTTTTTAATCTAAATTGAAGGCAGGAATTAGAAAAGAAGGGGAACAGACAAGCAAAGAGACAGATGGGTGGGGAGACAGACATGAAGTGAGATGAAGCAGTAAACAGAAAGATGGAAAAGACAAGTTGTCAGTACATTAGTATGCTGACTTATATAGTGCACTCACCATGTATGCAAAGTGCACAATAAGAAGCATTAAGTAGCCTTCCTCTTACACACACACACTCCTGTGTGTGTGCTCACCCTCCGGTCCCAGCACACACACAGTGCAAAGAAATTTACATTCAGTGAGACGGAAGGAAGCACCTAAAGCAGACAAAAGTCCAGCTGAGCTCTCAAATGAAGGCATTTGAAAAATGGAGGCTAGAAATGAAATAAACACTGAGAATGTTATTGCTCGAGGCAGTTCTTAACATTTTCTCAGTTGCTTACTGTCTTTTTCTGTTTTGCACTCACAGAAAAGAGCAAATGTGTGCTTCAGTGCCAACTTGTGCTTGCTTATTCAAAAGTGTGCTGCATGAGTCCTTGCAATAAAAAAAAAAAATAATAAAAAAAAAAAATCACAAAATTAAAGTGATTCATGGAGAGTATCATTACATTAACACTGAAAAGTGAATAAACACAGCAACAGCAGAGAAAACATGATGCAAACAAAGAAATTATGGAGTGACAAAAAGCGTGTCGTCAGATTTTTTTTTTTTTTTTTGAAAGAGCTGATCTCATCTATCACAAGACGTGATTACCTCAAAGGCAAACATTTCAGTCTTGTCTCCTCACTCCAGATACTTTTGCTTTAATCTTTGAAAATCTCTAACAAACATAACTTGCTCCAGCTGAGACATTCTGAGCTTTTACATACAAAATCGTTAGATGTAAAACTGACCAAAACATTTATTAGTCATTTGAGCACGAGATGAAAATTCTCGCTCTCTGCATAGGCACTTTAAAATATGCTAGTATCTACTAAAAACAGAAGGAGAGGCAATACACACTCACCCCAACACCACAACCACCCACACCATCCAATTAATCTCTTGGGAAACAAAGGGAGGCTTTTAATCCACACAGGGCAGAGAACAAGCCATGGCACAACAGGCATGGTGGAAACAGGCAGATAAGGCAGATAACTGTAGATGGCTTTAAAGACAAGCAACGAGAGTAATTTTGTTCTACTCCAGCATTCAGTTCCCATTATTGATCTCAGACATAAACAATAAATAGCAGGGGCTCTGCAGAAATTGTGAGAGGTGTAATTGGTGAAATTGGAAAGCTGGTTTGTGATTCACAACATGGGGGCTCCTGCCATGCCCTGTCATTTTTACAGTTATTTTGAACTGATGTGAAAAAAAAAAAAAATTAATCCTTTTAAAATCTCAGGCCTGAGCTGGGAAAATACTGGGTACTTGGTTCTTCTCTAACCCTTCTGTAATATATATATTGTGCTCTTTCTATAAAACATTTGATTTAAATGGACATATTCTTGAGATTGGAGAAATCTAGAAAGCTGTGGCGTACATTAAGGTTCATACTTGGAAAAATAACTTAACCTTTGTCTTCACTTGATTTGATATCTGACATTTTCCTACCATTTTTGGCTTACAGGACATTTAAAGAGTGGTCTTTGATTTGTATAGGACTTTGTGAGTGAATATCCTCACAACAGCTGGATTGTACCGAGAGGCCCTCTAGACCTCTAGACTCAGGAGAGTGAATAATGTTCGGAAAAGGTAGTGATTCATCCTTTAGTCCATTACCCAGACTGAAAAATTGAAAGGAAAAATAGGCATCCTGTGTGTGTGAGTTTGTGTGCATGGTTCTGTTCACATAAACTCATAAATAAGTCAGTGCCCGTAGATGCGCGCGTAAAGGTTTCTGTCCGATGTGACATTCCTTCAGAGTGTTCGATCGACGTGGAAAATGGAAGCCTCTTTCTCTCTCACTCTCTCTTTGCCAACTTGCTTTCATCATACTCTACCCCTCCTCTCCTAGGCTCAGAATTGCAAAATCAATAGAGCTAAATGGAGTTGCTGCGGAAGCCATTGGGTGTCCTTTCTAAGTGCTGGAAGAACAAGGACAGTACGAAGCAGGTGTGACACCCCACAGTCACCTCTTCTTCTTACTACACTTCTTTTCCAACAGCCTCCACTACTCTTGTACTCATTATTCACCTCAAGGCACTGAAGCAGTTGCCATTCTTAGTTTAGTCTCTTTTTTTTAAGTCTATAAGCACTCTGAGATACTGAGAATTAGTTTGAAGTATTAATATGTAATAAACTGTATAACATTCAGCACAGAATGTTGAAGTCTTTCAGTAGTGAGAAAGAAAGACATGGAAATAGGGCTATTACTGAGAGCAGAGACTACTTACTTTCATTATTTGGTTTCAGTGTGATTCAGCCTACAAGTGCATGCATGACGTAAATTGACATTGCATTATCATCTGGTACAGTCTATCCTTAGTAGTGTGAAAAAAACTGTAGAGCATGCACTTCATCTCTGTATTTTTCCAGTGAACTGACAAGTACAATTTATAGTTTGTTGAACCAGGTCATATGAAACAAATGCAGGCTACTTCATTATTTCATGTCCTCTGCTAATATAACATTTGAATCTAGGAGATGAACTTCATTGACTACTATTACATTGGAGAAGCCACAACCATACTGATGGTCACTGTTCATTTGGCCAAACATTCTTCTTCTTCTTTTGGCTGCTCCCTTTAGGGATCGCCACAGTGGATCATCTGCCTGTTCCTTTCACCTACATGTCCACTGACGTCCGCTCCTATCACCACTCTCCCCCCACTGGGAACACTCTTTACCACTTCATCTAACTTACTCCAGAATTCCTCTTTCTCTTCTAACTCACATCCAACTGACAACAATGAACACCATCCCTTCGATTTTCAGCTTCCAACTCATGATCCTGTCTGACACCCTCTTCACGTCCAGAACACTCTTCATGTACTCTTTCTTCAAGATTACCCCTGCACCATTTCCCTTCCTTCATATAGTATTGTGCAAAGGTCTTGACTCACCCCTCATTTCTTTATGTTTCGCTTCCAAGGAGCCAGACTTTCTTGTAATTTTGAAAGTGGTCTTGAGCAATAGTTCTCCAGGCTTTCTGAAGGTCTTTCGAAGTTTTTCTTTGGACATTGGCTACTTTTTCCACTCATTTTCAGACAAATGTTTTTGTGTTCGTTCGTTTGTTAAGCCACTTATCACTGACCTATGAATCATTCAAGCATAAAAAAGGCACCTAATTCAAGGGATAAACCAGTGTTGTGTCTACACATAACAGACAATTTAGCAAAGAACCAATTTTAAATAGTATCTTGAGGCACTTTTTTACTAGCAGCCCATTGCAAAAATATAATTTGTTCCCATTTCTTTAGTTGAATCTATGAAAAAAAAGAACTAAAAAATAAAGGCCTAAAAAACTATCTACAGCAGATGAACAGTATCTGAAAGTCATTTCCTTAGAAATAGCTCCTTATTTCTTAAACAACTGCAGATTCCAAGATCATTAGTTAAAATATTTGTAAGTTATTTAGATGTGTCACCACTTTGCCAAGGTCTGGAAGAAGACCCAAACTGTCACCCGCAGATAAAAGGACGTTTTGTTAGGATGTTCAGGAACAACCCAGGAACGACCAAGGCTCAAGCCTGCCGTGAACTGGAAACTGCTGCAACACCAGCGTCACAGTAAAGTGAGTTTTACATCGCCACAGACAGAGAAAGAAGCCCCTGCTCCAAAATCAACACCTTCAAGCTCGACTGAAATTTGCAGCTGTCCACATGGACAAGCCAAATACCTTCAGCAGAAAGGTTTTATGGTCAGACGAGACAAAGATTGAGTTATTTGGCCACAGTGACAACAGGCATGTTTGGAGGAGTAAAGGTGAGGCTTACCTAAGAATACTGTACCAGCTGTCAAGCATGGTGGTGGTAGCATCATGCTGGGGCTGTTTTGCTGCCAGTGGTACTGGTACACTGCACAAAGCACTGACCTCAACCCTATTGAAAATTTGTGGACTATGCTTAAAAGTGCCAGGAAACCAATCAATTTAAATAAACTTTACCAATTCTGCCAAGAAGAATGGTCAAATATCCACCCAGAATTATGCCAGAAGCTTGTTGATGGCTACCAAAAACATCTGGTCATGATGTGACTTGCTCAGGGAGATTTAACCAAATATTAGTGGGGGTGTATGTATACAGTGCTTAACAAATTTATTAGACCACCACCCAGTGTAAGGTCTATGCCACAGCTGTCCTAAATTAACAGTATTGGTAATTACCAAAATCATTTTTTTATGTTTCTGTAATGGTTAATCCACCAGTATGCACAAGCTCTTTAGTCAAACTGATATTTTTAATGCTAAAATATAATTATTGTTATCCATGAACTTTCAAATTTACTGTTTAACAAAAAAGCTGAAAAAATAGTAAAGCACATTATTATTATTATTTTGATTAAGATGCCAAATTACAGTTATTTACTTGCATTCCTGAACAGAAAAATTTGTTTGTGGTTGAATGTTATGCTTGATTAATTTCGCTGATTAATTACGCTGAGAAGTCACTGAAAAGGAAAGAGTCTGCAATAAAGCACTTCATGATGCTGGGTGGTTTTTCTCATTTTTATGACAGGTGGTCTAATAAATTTGTTAAGCACCTTGTATTTGAGCCTGTATGTATACTTTTGACCCTGTGTGGATTAGAGAAAATAAATTAAAACCCTATGCACCCATTTCTTGTTTTTTAAAGTTATTAAAGATATATGCTGTACAATCATTCCACCCTGGAAAAAAACAGTTCAAAGAAATCATTAAACTCCCAAAATTACCATGACATTCATGATGAGTGTATGTAAACGTCTGTCCACAACTGGAGTTTGAACAGTTTTGAGCATTTTGGCAGGCATTTGCATGTCACTCTGTGAAAATATTTCAGTAGCCTGATAGCATTGTAATAGTGTGGTACTTTACAGGTGTGCACTGAAGATCAAAGTGAATTTGAACTTTAAAGTTAGGTGTGGTCCGACCAATGCCTGCAAAATAAAGAGCACTGGAAGTAACCCCCTGCCCATTTAATGCCCGAGTACCACATTTGTTTTAATTACGGGCTACTCCAGCATGGCTGGTGTTCTTTTCACTTTGTGTGTGTGTGTGTGTGTATGTGTGTGTGTGTTTGGCTATCTGGTAAACATAATATTTTGATGTGTTCGGTCTGAGAACTCATTAGCATGATGGTCTCTAGTTGCCATCTGAAAAAAAAAAAAAATCCAAATAGTGTTGTTTCTATAGAAGCCAGAAGGCTTGAGCTGTGCTCCCTTCATTGTTGATGTGAAATACCACGTGCCGCTTCAGGGCACATATCAGGTTTCGATATCTGTTCTTAAACTTTACAGACCAGGGTTTCTTTCTAAACTCACCATTTTGCACCAAGATTCAACAATAACACACCAGTCTTTTCACTAATTCAGTTTCATGAATGTACTTCTCTTTCTACCTGCTGGTAAAGCCAGTGGTTAAACTTATGGTCATCCATCTGTCAAAGAAACATTACAAAAAATATAAGAAATCACAGTCATAATCAGTACATGAGAATCACAGAGCATTTTTTTTTCTTCGCTCTGTCCATTTACGTACTCCTCTCATTAACCTCTGGTATTTCAGACTAGTTTCCATTTATATTTAATGAGAGTCTCTGCACAAGTGATTTGTACTGGTGAGTAACACCATCACAAATTCTCTTTGACTGCACTGGATACCTCTGCATGGTCTTTTACAAGATCCAGCTAAAGGAGCAAATGGGATCCCCACTATCTGAACTATGAACTATATATATGTGTATGTGTGTGTATGTGTGTGTGTGTATGTGTGTGTGTGTGCGCGTGTGTGCGTGTGTAGCAAAGATTGAGTGAGAGAAAGGGAACAGGAGAAAGATAAGAGATGCAGAGAGAATGAGAAAAAGCAAGGCAGAAACAGAACTGTGTCTTGAGGTTGTTTGCTTGGAAAACTTAGCAATCTGCTGCTTGGGTGCCCTTCTCTTTGTCACATCCACCTCTGTGGGCCACAGGAGAAAATAACAGTGGACTGAGGAAAACACTTTTCAATCTACCTTTGACCTACAACAAACAGCTACCTGGTTGGAAGGTACACCTGAGAAAAATACATTTAGCTGTACCTGTGACCTGCAACAAACAACTCTTCTGCCTGTAAGGTACACATCACCACTAACAAAGATGATTGCCAAAAGAAACAGTGATGTTTGCATGAATGCAAAGATTTAATGCACACCCCTTACAATAAAAAAAACAAAAAAACTGAAAATCATAAAATAAATTTTCATATAATTTTCTGTGGAAACCTGTAGATAAAAATATGAAGCAAAAGTTAGAGTTGAGATGCATGATCACACACACAAAAACACCAAATATAAATTTCTTATAATCTACTTTGTGAGAAGAAACATCTGAGATCTAACCATAATTATGAGGTACTTTCTAATAATTTCAAAATGTGGCAGATAAATGCTGCATCCCCAGAGTAAACAATTAGATTAGATATATATCTATCATTCATTATTACAGTAGTGAGCTGGGAGGGAGAGTTCACTGGCTTGTCATCATAATTATTTTGAGTTGAGAGATTTTATGATATTTTGTACTGCAGGACTTCCTTTACTCGGTGGTTACATTTAACCCCAAACACAATAAAAACTCAGAGAGAATAAACATACTCAAACTGATTGAAAATGGTTGCAGAGGGGTGGAATAAACCTTCTAATAAACTGATCAGATGAAAAACTGCACCATGTGAATTTCTGTCAGCTTTCTTTCTGTACATATCCTCCCTCTGGTCATAGGTTTGGGTACATAAACTTTCTGCAGAAAGGTTTGATTTTAACGCAAACTCTTTAAGAAATAAGAGAGAGACAATAATGACAACAACTGCACCAAACAGACAATAGAGCACTGAGTTGATTAAACATGGGTTAAAGAGTTAAGAGTTAAGGAAGGCAAATGCATGACATATTCACCAGTTCTGCACATTAAAGGAAATGCACTGCACTGGTTTGAATTGTGTCTATCTGATAAATTCCAATTTATGCATGTAAACGACGAGTCTTCTTCACACACAAAAGTTAGTCATTGAGTTTCACGAAAGTTAGTCATTGAGTAACTTTCCCAATATTTTTTACATTATACATGCTTCCCTCTGTAATATTATTAGAAAACACTGCATACATTTTCATTGCTATGCAGATGAAATGCATTTAGTTATATTTATAACAAATCAGTTAGTTAAACTAAAGGCATGTGTTAAAGATATAGAGGTCTGGATGACCTCTAATTTCCTACTCATAAAATGAGGTTTTTGTACTTTGCCCTAAATACCTCAGAAACATGGTGTATAACCAGATGTTTACTTTGGATAGCATTAGCTTGGCCTCCAACAGCACCTTGAAGAATCTTGGAGTCATTTTTGATCAGGATATGTCCTTCAATGTGCACATTAAACAAATATGTAGGACTGCTTTCTTTCATCTGAACGATATCTCTAAAATTAGGAACATCCTGTTTAAGAGTGACACTGAAAAACTAGTTCATACATTTATTGCTTCTCGACTGGACTATTGTAATTCATTATTATCAGGTTGTTCTGAAAGTTCCCTGAAAAGCTTTGAGTTGATCCAAAGCGCTGCAGCCAGTGTACTGACGGGGACTAGAAAGAGAGACCATATTTCTCCCATATTAGCTTCTCTTCATTGGCTACCAGTTAAATCCAGAATTGAATTTAAAATCCTTCTCCTCACATACAGTCTTGAATAATCAGGCCCCATCATATC
>VUQI01063118.1:0-27376 GCA_015106735.1 Paratilapia polleni | reverse complement strand
TGGGAGCTGGTTCCATAGGAGAGGGGCCTGAAAGCTGAAGGCTCTTCCTCCCATTCTACTTTTAAATACCCTAGGAACCACAAGTAAGCCTGCAGTCTGAGAGCGAAGTGCTCTATTGGGATAATATGGTACTATGAGGTCTTTAAGATATGATGGGGCCTGATTTTTTAAGACTTTGTATGTGAGGAGAAGGATTTTAAATTCAATTCTGGATTTAACAGGGAGCCAATGAAGAGAAGCTAATATGGGAGAAATATGGTCTCTCTTTCTAGTCCCTGTCAGTACTCTCACTGCAGCGTTCTGGATTAATTCTTAATAATTCCTTATTGAATTATTAAGAATACTAAACGTGTCATCCAGAAAGCTCTACCTATAACTTCAATTGAAGATGCAGGGAAAACAATCCTTCAATCATTCTGACTGCCGCATCAGAGCTTTAATGACTCTATTTTGACATCTCAACTACCAGACAATTCGGAAACCCCACCCTGGACTGCAAGGCGAATCTTCAGCCAGAAGGAAAAGGCTTGACAGCTTTTTGAACCCACCCCAAAACACAGTTGACAGTAAGTCCGATCCCACAGTGGGACCAGTAAACAAACCACACACTGACATCACATGGCTAACACACAATCCACAGAGTCCTATTTAAGACTCGTATGTCACACGGCATAATGTAATGGATGTGGATCTTAAGGAGCAACAAGTTGAAAAAGAGAAGGAGGCTGAAGTCAGCTTTAGGGAAGAATTGTGAAGAAAAACAGGTGACTTACCCGACTTGCGCTTGGAGCCATAGTCCCTGAGGGAGAAGCAACACAAGAGGGACATGGTTAGTGACAGCAGATCCTGCTTGGTCAACAACAAAGCACACGGTCACTACATGTGGATTTTGATACTGCTAAACAGCAAGAATTGGCGGCTGTACTTAAAAACACATGCATGCAATCTGCTTTAGCGCACTAACAAATGCATGTGTTTGAGGGGGAGAGAGAGAGAGAGACACAGAGTGAAGGATGGAGAGAGAGGGAGGGAGGGGTGAGTTTGGCCAGCTGCCTGTACTCCCTGCAACAGACACAAATTAGTCATGTGACTCTAAGCGGCACCACCATCCTCTTCCTACACTCCTCCTCCTCCTCCCTCGTCCATCCTGTTAGAGAAAAAGACCTCTCCCCACTTTTGAAAGGAGGAGGATCAGTTGAAGATGTCTTACGTAGTGGATGCTAATGGGATTATGCGACAAATCTAAGCTATAAATCGGGGGTGACAGAGTTGTGTTTGCGGTTTGCTGTGCTGAGCATGTCTGCTTCTGGCCTTAATCAATAGTGACTTTTGGACTGAAGCAGCGTGGCAATTGGGTTAAGAAAGACAGATGAAGGCAGAGATCAGGAGAAGACAGAACAAGCTATTTATAGAAACACAGACCTGATAATCTGTCCATCCTCGCTTCCCATTGTCCCTCCTTCCTTTCTTTCCCTCCTCCTCCCAGTCTTTTCTTCCTCTTTTGCTAGAATCTGTGCCTACTTTTCAGTTTTCTTGAGGATAAATAAAAACGCTCACCTAAACTCAAATTTAGCCACATCATCCTGCTACAGTACAGATGAAAATCAAACACAGGTAAACCAGTAAAACTACAGGATGGTGCTGCAGTGAAGAGCTGAATCCCACTAAAACCCTCTTTCTTTTAAAAATAACCAACATATGGGCAGAAATATCAGCCCATAGACAGCCACAAGGGACACAGAGACCAGGGGCCGGTTGCACGAGCTGGTCAGACAACGAGGGAATCTGAAGACGTTTCTTTGATTTGTGGTGCAGGTTTAATCATTTATGTGGCTCATGTGACAGCTCTTCAGTAAGTTCAGGTAGATATCTCAGAATCGAAACCTCTCAGTCAGCTCCTCCTTACTGTTTGTGTCCAGCAGATTACTTCTGTCCATAATAACTATCCCCCATCTAAAAGCCTCCTCCTTGTAAAGTCAATATATAATGCTTAAAGGTTCCTTTAGTGTTACAAGTGCTATAGAAACGGCTCCTTTTGACTATGTCACCACTCTGAACAAGATGGTGCAACTGGCAGAACTACTAAGTTGCACTTAGAAGGCCAAGTTTTGACCAATTTAGCTCAAGACCTGGTGTAAGCCCTGTTTGTGCAGTCAGCCTGAGAAGGTGATGTATACTGTGACTTATAGATGAAAAAATAACCCTGTCAACATATTTTTTATCTTTTTTTGTCACATCCTTCCATTTGATTATGTTGCATTATATAACAGGATATTATGTTGAATTCAGAAATGAACAGTTCAACTGAACCCTGACTACAACTCAAGAAGTCTTGATCACATAATTTATCTGCCACTGTGGCAGATTACCTTCCAGTATTTACCAGCATTTGGCACTTGGTGGTTGCTAATTTTGGACCCAGTTTATCTTTCAAGATGTATGTAGGTTAAGAAAGTGCATGTAGACACATCTGTGTTCATGCATGGTCTCTAAATGTCCACACACACGTAAATGATTGTGGTTGTTCCCCTGAGATTCAGGATCTAGCTGTGAGAATGTCCTTGACTTGGGACAGTTGACCTGGGTGGCCCCTGTGACACAGCCCATTTCATTAATGTGGGGCTTTATCTTGCCACGTAGGACGCAGGGCAAATAGGACCGGCTGATTACACTGCAATGACAAGGAGGCCAGGAACAGCTCGGGGCAGCGTGGCCAGCGGTCAAGACAGTGGCCTCTCACTACATGAGGTTAATGAATACCTTCTCTTGGCTCTCGCTGCAAGCGCACTCAGGCTAATAAAGAGACACCTACACTGGCCGTGCACACATTAGGCAGAAGGACAAGACAGCACACAAGTTTAAGTGTGGTTTAAGATAGCAGCTCCTGATTCTTTAGACTCACTGTGCTCTCCTTTCTCTATCCCTCCATCCATTCCCCTGTGATCTGATGTGCTGTATCTGTCTCTTTGTGACCGACCACAGCAGATGAATAAAGCCTTTATACCGACCTCTCCACCAAGATCTCTGCGTGCTAGCAACCAGAATATGCTTCATTGTCACCAAAGTGGGACACAGAGAGAGGGGGACTTGACCCCTCGCCTCATCCCATCCATCTCGAGCCACGCTGGACACACGACCTCTAATACACGGGGAATGGATATCATTTCTGTCAATGGCCAACAACTCACAGAGTGTCTGGATGGGTCTCAGTGGAAAGTATTCTGTGGAAAGACCGAGCCTCAGAGCAGGCAGGATATCTGCCAAGATGTTTGCCCTTTTCACTCAGGGTTTTCCGTAGTGGCTTTAAAAGATGCTGATATCCTCTGTTGGTGTGCGAGGGAATGTTTCACATTTCCAGGGAATGTTAACCACTGTGTTCACATTTCCATATGCCCAGTACTCTTCTCTTAGCCACCTAATCTATTGCTGTTTAAAATTACCTTTATTTGTATTCCAAAGGCTTACGTCATTTTCACACATGCACTGCAGCCCTGTACTTTTCTAGACATTACTCTATGAAGGTGCATGGGAGAATGCTGGCTCTGCAGGTCATTCGATTTCCCCGACTCCTGGTAATTCTTTTGATTTCCCAACATAAAATAACACTCTGCATTGATTCTGCAGCTTTCATCCATGATGTTCAGGACTTAACAAGGCAACAAGGATTTAGGTCATTGGGTCAAGAGGCCTCTGGCACACTCTTTACAGCAGCTGGTGCTGTTTGACCCTTTGAAACCTGGACGACCGCTTGGTTTACTACCACCAATAAAAGGACAGAAGAAAAACAGGCATCAAATAATTTGCATTTTATTAAATTTTCCCTTTTACTTTGTTTTTGAGAAGTAGAGAAATGGTCTATATGATAGGTCTACATGGCAAACTACAAGTGACCCAATGTGAAAAAGGACCACCTTTCCATCAGCCAGTCTACAAATAGCTTCATACACATGCTGGATACCTGCTGGGTTAATTGAACAAGCTAACAGTAAATGATCTCCACTGAGTGGAAATACAATAGGTGCAAGTGTGGGACCTGGAAATGATTGGTTGTAACTTATCAAGGTGGTGAGGACAGAGGCCAATGAATGAGGTTTTTTTTCTCAACGAAAACACCAGCAGAATGAAAAGTACTTTGCTTTAGCCAGCTCCCTGGGAGCCTGTTAAGCTATTCATGCTGTGCATGGTTTGAAAGGCAAACACAACCTTGAAACTCTATAAACAAGTCCCAATCAGGAGAAAAGCAGAGACTAAGCAGTTTCTGGTCCAACTGTAGATGTCTGCACAAATCACTTAAAACTGTGGCTGTGCTGTATTTCATTCTTTGGGTTTAATTGGTCTTGATAAATGATCACATGCAATCGCAGAGCATTCGTTAATCCTGACACAGAGTAACTACTGACAGCATGTGTGTAGAGGTGAGCTTGTATCATGTGTGGGTGATTGTTAGCATTAAGCATTCACGACGAAAAGCATCAGAACAACAAGCCTGCATGGCACTGGCACAATAAAACTGCTCAAAGGGCAAATATTAATCCAAATACAAATACATTATTAATACTAGCAACTAGCAGCTAATTACAGTAGCTGCTAATTAGCAGCAAAAAACACTAGTGTGAAGCAGGAAGAGAATATTTCTGCAACAAAGCAAACATAGAGAAAGATGTTGAGTTTTCTAGCTAAACATCTAACATTTAACATTAAACCGGGACATGCCAATGGGAAAGCAGCTGGCTATTTTTGGCTTTATTTTTAGAGGTATGGGTTTGGAGGCATCTGTAAAGCATTAGGCCACAAAGGAGGGGCAAAACACAGAGAGAAGCTGGGAGGATGAAGAAAGGGGAACAGAAACACAGGGTCCAGAGTTTAGCCAGTGACCCGAGTCCCTGAGGCTGAAATCAGACTCTTCCCTTGAGGGCTGAGCAGCCGGCTCCAGCTGCCAGCTCTTTACTTACATCTACTGGAGGTACGAAGAGGAGGAAACAAGAGGTGAGAGGCAATGTGCAGAAGTGGTGGTGGAAAAGAGGGTGTAAGAAAGTGCTACTCTGGTCCTTGTGATAGTACATTTTCACAGAGTTGTTAAGCTTTTGTTTTCCCATATTATAGAAATTCTGTGGAAAGAAACTATTTGTGGTGACAGATTATTGCACACACAGATGTTCATGTTGATTATTAATTCATAATTAAAACTGGATGTTATTTTGACAGCAGCAATGTTTTAATGACAGTCCAAAGTCTAAAGTATGCAATAAGTGACAAAATGGCAGCTCTCTGCAGAAAGGTACGCAGACCCTGAACCAAAACATCAGCAGATGGGCCAGAATTCACACAAAATCAAACACACATGCACACGCTCTCAGATTTCGTCACACTTTTCATCACAGGCTGACGTTTCGTCACAGTTTCTTCGCCAGCCAGAGTTCCATGAAGCGCAACCACTTCAGGGAACATCTTATCAGTTCCAGAGCTTTGAGCTCTCGACATTGATTGTCAAGTCAAAACAGATGTGAGTTAGCGTCCATGTGCCATGTGGCGTGAGGGTCAGGCAGGTCAGCTTGGCGGTCAGCTGACTACAGAGGTGTTAGTCTGTTAGTTAAGGATGACATGATGAAAATGAGCATACACTAAACTTTT
The DNA here is from genome assembly GCA_015106735.1 of Paratilapia polleni. Lineage (NCBI taxonomy): Eukaryota > Metazoa > Chordata > Actinopteri > Cichliformes > Cichlidae > Paratilapia > Paratilapia polleni. Next base: position 21,745 of record VUQI01063118.1, on the reverse strand, counting down.
TTTTCCTCAAATTCTCACAACAAAGAATAAGCTGGTTTTTAGAGTTCTTAAGGAAAATCACAATCTTTGATTAAACAGTTGATTATATTCAGTTTCTATCTGTGTATTAAAATACTTTAAGTGTTTGAATTTGATTTTTGTTTGCACACAGGTGAAGCTGTCTGTCTTACACACTAAAACCGCTTAGATCAGCTTGGAAAGGTAGAACAACTTAATTTTGTGAAAGAAAATACTTTTTTTAAAAGAACAAAGCTGAACAAAACATGTTATAAAAGGAACTGCACGTACAAACAGCTCCAGCTCAGTGAGGTCAGAGTTCAGGGTTTCATTGTGTGGCTGGAGTCTGATATTTGCTTTTAAGTCTTGTGATATTGTTGCTATTTGATTTGTCTACATGTAAGTTTCAGTGTCTTAAATCTGCCCAAAAAACTTTAAAACTGGCCCCAGAAAGCAATGGATTTACTAATTAGACGTATATGAGTGGGGCTGGCAGATAAAGGGCTAATCAATGTGTTTACCACTATTAGCATAATGGATGCAACTTAATGATTCTCACTGGCCTCCTGCTAGGCCAGCCTGCAAGACCAGTAAATAAACACTTCCCCAGATTATCGCCTTAGCCTCTCCCTCCCTTACCTCATCCCTGCACTCCCCCCACCGAGGTCATCTCTAAGCCTCGTCAAATCCAGACCTCGGCCCCAACCTCCCCACCCATGAGCCCACCTACTTTAAGCCCCTCAGGAGCCCCACATTATCCTCAGGTCCCCATCTCTTAGCCCTCATGGCCATGACAAGACTGAGCCCCACTCCGGGCATTAGCTGTCCAGATGGGTTTCGAGGAATCAGTTAACCTCTTTGTACACAGGAGTGCAGTCACACTTAGTGAGCACAGAAGAGATGCACGTACAGCTGGTAAAGAAGAGGCAGCTAAATCAGCAGATACGTTTCTCCTGATTCGCTCCACGGCATGCTTATCAGTGACTTATCATGATCACAGCAGCAAGCGTGATAATAACAGCACCTAAAATCATTTGCATTAAGTGCTCTCAAAAGTGTTTCCTTTACTATCCATTTGTCTGTGAAGTTTCCATCACTTTTTTTCCAGGGCGAAGTAAACGCTGTTGAATGTTTGATTTTGTCCAGCAAAAAAACAGAAGCCATTCATTTCACCATCCGATATGGCAAAGGGAAGGAGCCGGTCCTCATCTGGAACCAATGACTGCTTGGCATTTTACACACAAAAAAAAAAAAATGAAATAACTGCTAATCAAAAAAGTTGCAAGATAATTTTGGTCAGTTAACCAGTTAACTGATTAACTGCTTCACTCCAAGGTGACACATGTTAAAGGTAAACCTTGAATCCTCTTTTTTGACAGATTTTAAAATCAGCCTAAATTCCTTAACGATCCCTGCAGAGTGAAGATCCTGCAGCTGTATTTTGAAAGGCATCAGTGCTTTCTGAATCAAACTTCTGAAACACAACGTTTCGCAGCTCAAATGGTAAAAAACCTGCATAAGATACCAACAGCACAGCAACAGCAGTGCCTTACCAAATGTTAGATTCTTCCTGTCTCTGCTGTCTCTGAGGGGCGTGTACTACAACACAGAAAATAACTTTTTTTAAACCTATTTTAACAAAACTTAAAGAGAGAGTTCACCCCAAAATCAAATGTATATGTTTGTCCATTAGCTTCTGATCTAGGTTGTTTGGACATAAGTTGCCCAGTTTTGGAAATATCGGCATGGACATCTACACTTTTCTTCAATATAATAGAACTAAATGGTACTCACCTCGTGGCACTCAAAATCCCCCAAAAAGACATTTAAAAAAAACTCACCAGAAATCAAAACTTTTCAAAAATCATGGCCTGGATATTTAAAAAAAAATCTGCAAACCTTTTTGTGCGCGGGAACTTTTTTCTTTTTGTGAACGACACATGCCAACTGTCCAACCATATCTCTCTGCAGAAGAGCTGAGAAGCAGCTGTACCACAGATCTTTCCGAGTCTGAAAAGTGAAGCTAATGTGTGCCTTAAACCGGCATTGTTTGTAATGGTCAGCAGGGGGCGACTCCTCGTGCTGCACAAAAAAGTCAGATTGTATCGAAGTCTATGGGAAAACAGCCTCGGCTTAATAGAGTTATGAGTCCAGTGAACACTTTCCTGATGAGTTTATGTTCACAGTTGCCAGCATGATGTTCATTTTGTATGTTATGGCCCCCAACAGAGACAAGAAGGGGGGGAATAAAGCATGTGGCTACATTTTTATTGACATGTCGCTGGTTTGTAAGTGGGTCGTGATTTCTGGAGACGTTTCCTCTGAGTTTTTACACTACGCAAGTCGAGTGCCATTTAGCTCCATTATACTCAGGAGAAGACAGGCATGTCTACGGCTGAACTCTTCAAAACTGGTTTATACGTCTGGTCAAAGATCTATAAACAGCTCTACAGAGCACAGGAAAGATATGTACATTTGATTTCAGGGTGAACTGTCCCTTCAATATTCATGAGATGAGTCCGTCTTTCTCTTTTTCCTACGCAGATCATTAAATAATTCAGTTATTTTATAACATCTAATCTTCAGTCTCCAACTTTAAGTTTTCCATAGACAGATCCATTATGTGACTGCTGGAAAACTTACAAATGGTAACCTCTATTTATATGCATTCATTTTTTTGTTTTTTTAATTAAAACTCCAGTTTAACCTCAGACCTAAATCCAGTCCAGAATCATATAAAACTACTGCTCAGCTTCAGATGACCTCAAACTGTTATTCAGGACGGTCAACAGATCCTTCCTCTGAGAGAATTAAGTGCTGATGCACCTTTTAACCTCAAAAAGACTTTACCAGAGAAACAGTTAATTAACATGGTGTGAACCCACATGTTAGATATAAGGCTGTCTCCAGTCAATATCAGTGACAGAGCTGGTCATAACGGACCATTACTCGACCTCCTCTCAGTTACTCAAACACATCATCACCCATTTAAATCTGCCTTCACCCCATCACCAGGGGCATCACCGCTACTTAAGCAGTCCCCTGTCGGAAGCCCAAAAGCTGACCAATCACACGAGTTCGTGACTTATCCAGCAATAATCTGATAATCTTACAGCATCTCTACCCCTCCAGACACAAGCCAAGGTCAAAGCCTATTGTTATTCATGGAGAGGGCTGTGAGGGGGCATGATGAATGATGATAACACCACCAGTGTCTAACACTCCGGTGGCCTATAGGAGGGCAGCGGCTGATGCTTTCATCGTGGCTCAAATGCAGTATGTGCATATTAATAGAGAAATTTGTCAACGTTATGGTCTGCAGAGGACAGATATTCCATTTAAGATGATAGTTATATGATTACCAACCGTGGGCCCGACAGATAAAACAAATCACTGCCCACATCCCATGCAAATTGACTCGATAAAAATGCAAGATCTGCGGGAAAAAAAATGCTAAGTAAGAGAAGAGGAAATAAAATATGTCTCACAAAAAGGGGAAAACAGATGGGGGGGAGGGTAGGAAGCTTTGGATATCCGAGAAATTCCATGCAGTGGAAATATATCTCACACAGGGAGAGGAGGACAGAAAGACACACAGAGAAAGGCTTGGCTATGAGGCCAGACAGTCGATACATTTATAGATGAAGGGAAGCCCAGGGGAGGTTCATGAGGGGACGCAAGGCTGGAGCAGTGGCTCAACCAGATTAGTTTGTATTGCAGAGTACGCCACCATGTGGAGAGTTTTTAGGAAGTAGTGAGAGAAAATGAGATTCCTGTCATTAGCCGATGGTTTCTGCATGTGATCCTTTAAAGGACAACTTCACATTTTTTTAAAATCAGTTCTTAAAGACCTCTCACAAACACGTGTACATTTAAAGACTTCTTGTTTTTGCAGTTTATGCTCATTGATACGTCATCATTGCTGGCGTGCAGTGCACTTTGGTGTAGTTTTGGTTGATCCTGCACCTCCTGGTTTTTGTAACCTGTTGGAGGCACAAGTGTGCAAACAGGTCAGTCTCTACCTCCATTTCTATGGAAGATCAGTGCAGCAGCACAGGAACTCACAGACTGCAGACAGAGAGAGATGATGATTTTAACGTTTGGTGACTTTGCACCAAAATAAGGTTTAAAAAGCTTTTTTTTTTTTATGGATGAACAGTGTTTCAGAACACCTATGAGCTTGGATCAGGGAAAGGTAAACTATTCTTACATTAGTATAACAATATAATAGGGTCAGTGTTTCCTGGTTCAGCTGTCATAAAGCAGTTACTGGCTTTTGGGGCGAAGAGGGGAGTGTGCATCATACAACCACTATCTCAGCTTTAAGAGTTTTCTCACATATTTCTATTCAGGACTCTTCAGGTGGTCTCTCATATTGTTCATGACTGTTAACTGAAATGCTGTGGAGGGACGCTAAAACAAAAAAAGGGTTGTTTTTTTTTCTTGTCAGATGAAGAAAAAGGCTGTAAAATACCAGAACATTTTTTAACATTCTACTTCTTGTGACACCTTTGATTCATTTCGCATCCCTAACATACAGACTGGAAACCACTGAAGTAGAGGGTGTGAGTCTGGCATGTGTGAAAGTGCTTAAAATGTCCATAGTTGTAAAAATCTATGTGTTCTGTGACATAAAAGCTCTAAAGACAAAGTCTTTGCTTTGATATCAGGCTTTTGCATCATACTTTTTGTTGTTTCCATTCTGCGGGACATTTCGACGCATCAAGAAGCAAACAAAAGAGACCAGAGATCCAGCCGAAGCTCCATTAAAATTTCAGTAACTATCAAGGCTGCTGGACTTCAAAAAGGAGCAACTGATGATTGCATGAGAATGACATCAGCTCAGAGTCCCACTTGCCACTGCGCTGCAGTACACTGCTCTGCAGACAGGGGTCGACATCGCTCAAACACACGCTGAGGGGAGAGCAAACAGCGTGTGATGGTGGGGTTCGCTCGGGGTCTCTGTTCTTTTTGGAGGGTTGATTGATGGGACTGATTCCTGTGCTGCCCTGTCAGGCACATGGCTCCTTTTCTAATCAGATTACAGTTACAAAATTCAATCTTGCATGGCAGAAGCACACTGGCTACTGTCAAGGCATGACTCCTGTAATGAGATTTTATGAAGGGTGAATAAAAATAAGATGTCACGACTAGATCTGTAATATACCTACATTTCAACCTTTATATTGAAACCTAAATGCCAATGTATGTGACTGCCTTCATCATTTTTATGTCTTCTGTAGCTAAATTAGGACACAGCCAGTGCACAAGTGGACTTTTCCACTCCCTGTTTTTGACCTGCTCTCCTCCCATGGGAGATTCCCGTCCCTCCTTCCTTTCTCGTTCTCCTTCCTCATTTTCCAGGAAGTGATAAAGTGCACACATTTCATCACCCCGGTAGCTTCAGCTGTCACGGCTCGCTCTATTCATCACACTCGCATACAGTCAGGCCCTCCCAAAGCTATTACTGTAGTAAGCTCCAACCCCGGGCTGACAACACCCAGTGAGTAAGTGTGCAGAAGTGAGTCAGACACTGAATCTGGGTGAATGAGTGCATCCATGTAGGGTGACGGTGGGAAAAAAAAATAGAGCTGAGAGGCAGACGAGAGGTGCACTGAAATAACAACAAGCATGCTGCACAACAAGCAGAAACAATTCAGCCATGGAAAAGAAACTATTCTCCTGCTGCTGTGTCTCTTTTTCTATGATCACAAACATTTTTAATAGAACTGCATGAAGTATACTGTGTGTGAAACGGATCAATAGATGCTCACACATGCAGGCTCAGCTGACCACTCCTCACCACTCTGACACACTTAAAGTGTTTAACCCCTTGGACACCGGTACTGTACACTGCTCGTACTGTCTCCAGTGAGTGGAACTGATCCTAATACTGAAGCAGCTTATCCATTAAGGGTGAGTGAGCATGTCGCCTGTCTCCTGCGGAACAGACAGACTGGGAGGAGAATGATGGAGGTGGGAAACAGGGAGGATGGGAGGAGAGAGGGAGGGATGCTTCATAACTCCTGGACAATAGAAACAAGAGGATGAGTACAAGATGAGGACATAGCTGGCCCTGGCTCTTGAACTTGCCTCAGCTCAGACTTTTGGAGCTTCTGTTTAAAGAATAAACTTGATTTTTCGATCCATCCATTAATCGATTTTCTGCCACTTATCCAGATCGTAGGGGCTGCAGTCTAAGCAGAGATGCCCGGACCTCCCTCTCTCCAGCCACCTCCTCCAGGTCTTCTGGGGAGCCACTGAGGCATTCCCAAGTTAGCTGACAGATGTAATCTCTCCAACATGTCCTGGACCTGCCCTCAGGTCTCCTTCCAGTCGGACATTTCCGAAACACCTGACCTAGCAGGTGTCCAGGAAGCACCCTAGTTAGATGCCAGAACAACCTCAACTGGCTCCTTCTGATTAGTGGCTCTACTCTGAGCCCGCCCTGGATGACTAAACTCTTCACCCTGTCTCTAAGGCTCCTAACAAGTGTGACGCTTGTGTCCACGATCTTAGTCTTTCGGTCACTACCCACAGCTCTTACCTATAGGTTAGGGTAGGAATACACATCAAACGGTAAATTAACAGCTTTGCTTTCACACTCAGCTCTCTCATTACCACAACAGGCCAGAATGCATCCGTGTCTATCAATTTCCCGCACCACACTCCCCTCACTCGTGAACAACTTGAACTCCGCCACTTGGAGAAGCAACTCCTCTCCCACCAGGAGTGGGCACTCCAACCTCCACAAGGCTAGGAATCATGGCTTCAGACTTGGAGGTGCTAATTCTCATCCCTGCCGCTTCACACTCAGCTGAAAACCACCCCAGTGCAAGCTGATGAAGCCAACAGGACCACATCATCTGCAAAAAGCAGAGACGAGATCAGGACACCACCGAAACGACACCTCGGCCCCTTGGCTACGTCTAGAAACTCCGTCCGAATCTTCTACTGTGTTAACGACCCCCTTACAGGATGCTGGCAGCTTTAATCTTTGTACTTGATATCTGTTGGCCCATATATGGATGGGTTGGTGTTTCCAATAAGCTAGCAAAGGTGTGATATTTAACACCACCCACTCCTGCTTTGGAAGGTCTTGCATCAAAAAGAAAGATCCCAACAACCTTAAGCTGCAACAAACCAGCTAAGCACCTGACAAAGTCCTACCAGAGGAAAAGAGAATCACTCCTGGACTGACTTAATACAGACCCACGCTGTCGTATAGGACACTAGAGGTCTGCAGCGAGCTTCAGCAATACAGAAGTCTAAATATCAGCTCTAAGAAGAGATGTTCATGCTGTATAAAACCAATGTAAGCATGACTGATCCTCGATGTTCTCATAATTAGTTTTTCACCTTGAATGAACCAAACCATCAGGTCACCAAAGGTCCTTTATTTATCATGAAAGGCAAAGTGAACAGTGGAGAATTGTTACCCACAGCAGGAGCCTTTGCACTCATCAGCTTTCCACACTTTCTTCTTCCTTTCTCAGGCACTGCGGCTCAAAGTTGATGAGAATTTGTTGTCATTCACTTTCTTTCTAATTAGCACTCGGGTAGCAAATTATTTCGACTCATCAGAATGACGCCTCATTACGCAGGGTAAGAGGAAAAGCGGGGAAGGAGATAAATACATGTGCAGACGTTCAGAATATTGCGAGATTAGCACATTTTGGCAGTATGTTGTACATTTTAAAAAGTGACAAGCAGCTGGAATCTCTGCACAGTGACATTATTTCACAGTCATTGGATAAAAGCAGCAGAGCATCAAGCTCCTGTTATGTCTGAGAAGTATGTCCAGAGGTGGGGGTAGCATCTACAACCAAGAGACACCACCTTTAAACTCAATTATGAGTCAAATCTAAAAACAGTTATTTCTGACCTCACATTTTATTTTGACTCTTTCCATGAAAATATTTAGTTTGTTCCATCAGATTAGCCACGATGAAACCTAGTATTTCCCTAAAGATGCAGCTCTCTCTCGCTCTTACTGTTTAAAACTTCACTTCCCTTTCATTTCCGTTCTGTGAATTCTTACAATAGCAAGAAAAAAATAGACTTAGGCCTGAAAAATTGTATCTATAACCACAAAAGCAAGGCTGCAACTTTCTGTCTCTCTCCAGCCACTTCAGTCAGTTCTGGGAACAGCATCCTGTGACCCTGTGCTAATAGTCTAAACATAATTCAATTCAATTTTATTTATATAGCGCCAAATCAAAACAACAGTCGCCTCAAGGCGCTTTATATTTTAGGGTAATTAACCCTACAATATTAGACAGAAAACCCCAACAGTCAGACGACCCCCTATGAGCAAGCACTTGGCAACAGTGGGAAGGAAAAACTCCTTTTAACAGGAAGAAACCTCCAGTAGAACCAGGCTCAGGGAGGGGCAGCCATCTGCCGCCACCGGTTGGGGATGAGGGGAAACAAGAGAGCAGAGGGAGACAGGACAAAAGACACACTATGGGAGAGAGACAGAGTTAATAATAGCTAATGATTAAATGCAAGTGGTGTATAAACACATGGAGAGTGGAGAGAGGTGAGTGAAGTGGGAAAACAGACTGGATCAGATAACAAGCTTCATATGTTTTTCAGGTGAAAACCTAAAAGAAGGGGTTTCATCTCAGTTAATATTTTTGCTGTTTTTGCTCATTTTTTCAAAAGCACACAGAATTTTAACTTAATGTGCAGAAAATAAAGTAACACTTTATAATAACTTCCCTTAATAATTGGTAAATTGATAAGGAATAATGTTTACTCTTGCATTCAGTCCTTGCACACATTCAGGGTGAACAAGCAAAACAAGGACAGTCCTCACATACACAGTCAATGAAGTGGACTGCTCCACTGTGTTTATGCCTTTTGGGGGATATTTAGTGGATTTTCTGACTAATATCTCTTACTGTGTGGTAGAGACCATCCAAGGAGTTTGGTGAGTAAAATTGGAGATGTTTTCCCTGGAAAAAAAACTGACCACAACAAAGAGTAGGGACCCAGGAGGGAAAAAAGTCCCAACATTTTATTTGCTTCTGTCATGGATGTGCAAAAAACATGGGTACACGACCACAAGGTCATTAACACATAATGTTCTACGCACAAGCATAAATGCCACTTACGTAGGTTACGTCTCTACAAAGATTCACTGCAGAAGTCCAAATCAGCCGTAACAATGAAGCTTCAAAATCCACGAACCAGTAGTTGACAATACGGTGGCTACGCCCATCTTTTATTCTGTCTACGGTCACAAGCACAAGTTTAGCTAATTAATGGTAATTCTTGAAAAAAGGCCAAAATAAATCCTGGCTGTAAGGTTAATGTCCTTATTGCAAGCCAGTGAAGCAACACTGAACATGCATGGATGCTGTTTTGTGGCGATCTTTGCCTGTCTGGAGTCAAAATCCTCCAGTTAAACCCTTAAATCATACTGCATGAATACTTTAAGCCTATTAACAAATAGTTCAAGACCTCTTGTATTTGGATTAAATAGATCATGAAAAATTAAGCATGAAAAGAAATTTGGCTGGACCAGTGATTTTAATCATTAAACATTTTTTGCTGCATTTTTATGAAATATTATATAACTGGTAAAAAGGCTCTTAATCCTACGACATGCTTTAACGACATAAATATATTACCAGGATATAATAGATGACAGACGAGAAGTACAACAGTTTGGACACCTACAAATTCAAGGCCTTTTCTGTCCTACTGTTATTCTTCTAAGGAGTGTAACCAAACCGAGGACAACAAAACTGTAAATAACACATACAGATTTTAGATTCCTCAAAGCAGCCATTGTTTAATTTCATTGCAGCTTTGCAGACTTTTAGTGATATCTGACCATCACCTGGAATGACTTCCCGTGAACACATGAGCCCTGACAAAAGTTAACTGGTGGGATTTCTTGCACTCTTAAAGCATTGGACCATTAGTTATGCTGTAATGACGTGGTTTTGTAAACCACTCACGTACTGCAGGAATCCATTTTATAGTGAGAACTGTTCAGCTAAGTAAAGAGAAACAACAGTCCATCATTAATTTAAGACATGAAGGTCAGTCAGTCCAAAAAAATTCAAGGACTTTAAAAGTTTCTTCAAGATCAGCTGCAAAAACCATCAAACACTGTGATGAAACTGGCTCTCATGAGGACTGCCTCAGGAAAGGATGATCATGAGTTCATTACAGCACCTCAGATTAGAGCCCACTTCAATGAGTTCAATCAGCAGACACATCTCAGCATGAACTGGTGGGAGGAGCCTGTGAGAGTCGGGCCCTCATGGTGGAAGTGCTGCAAGGAAACCACTAATACATACACCAATAAGAAGATCACTGCTTGGGAATCAGACCTGTGGAAATATAGACTTTGATGGTCTTAAGAGTCCAGATGTGAGACTTATGGTTCCACCTGCTGTGTTTTTGTGAGATGAAGGCGACCTGATGGTGTCTATATATGTTGTTTACACCGTGAAGCATCTAGGAGGAGGAGTGATGGTGTCCGAGTGGCTTTGCTGGTAAAACTGTTGGTGATTTACTCCAAATTCAAGGCAATACTTGGTAGTCTGTATGGGTCCTACCACAGACTATGTAGCCACCCTACAGTCACCCACTGGTGCGGTCCTGCATCAGATAACCTGGCCTTCAATCAGCTGAGGTTGTTTGGGACATGTTGGAGCACAGAAAAGCAGCGAACAGGTGCTCAGCACATGTGACGACTCCTTAATGGTATTAGTTTAAAATTTCTGTGTTTAAAAATGGTTGGTAACCTTTCAAAATGAAACAACGACTGTGACTTTAAGTCCAAAAGTTTGTGAATCCTGATGAAGAGATATCATATGAAGCTGAACTAAGGCCAGGCTGTACTTTTGTGTAATACCACTGTGTACCACAAGATGGTGCAGTGAGTCAGCATAACCTTTATTTAACCAGACAGTCATTAAGAACACATTCGTATTTACAACGGCAACCTGGGAAAAAGCAAAGCCTCTCGATAAAATGGGGGTAAGTAAAAGGAAACACATCTCCAAAAACATCTTAACACACCCACTGGTAAAATGCTGCCCCCTGCTGGTGAAGATTTTAGTTAAATTCTGCCGAGGGTAATTACCAAAAGTTGGACTGCTGGAAAAGCTCCAGGTGACGACCTAATGAAGCTGACTGTGAGAACGAAGAGTGTGCAAAGCCGTCTTAAAGAAAAAGGTGGCTACCATTAAATTCCAGATGTGTTGTGCAGTAGTTTTGTGGCATTGTTATTTGTAGAAAATAGTAAAAATAATTAGAAAGCCTTAAAACAGTAGATGTGTCCAAATGCTTGACTGTACACACAAACAGAAACAAACTGGGATGTATTCATATTGCTCCTCAGCGCTCCATGCCTCAGGGTTTCAAATCACTTTTCTTCTTTCACAGCACTCAGGACACACTTTGGCACATGCACACTAACACACACTGTCCAATCATGACTTTGAATCAATGGCCAATCTCATTCCTGAACACTCCGTCCCCATGATTCATTTTCATTTAGCAGATGCATTATGGGTAGGGAGCGAAAGGAGCCCATCCAATTTAGCCGTGACACAAGTCGAGTCCTCTGGATCATGACGTCCAACTAACCATTAACTGAGCACAGCTATTTTTTTTAAAGCAGACAGCGGGCACATCGCCCCCCTGAGTATTTTCTTCTGTTATTAAGATGGAGCGAGAGCCTGCAGGGACACCGAGAAGCCAGGAGAGGTTCTGGCTCCATTCGATCTGAATCTAACCGAAGTGCAGCACTTCCTCAGGCAGAGGTCTCCACGTCTGCACCATCTTTGGACCAGTCTTTGTGCTCCACAGCCACATTCAAGAAAATTTAATGTATAAATCTCACATCAGCATGTGGGTTATTCCATGTAAACTCACTTGTCATGATTTGTAGCTGGTTTCAATCTGTATGTGATCTCATTTTAATATATCAATGAATATCAATGAACCATTTCAGTTCTGATTGGAAAATGAGTTCAATTTTCTTTTTTATTGCCTCTGATATGGGTACTGGGTACTGGGCATGGACTTATTTAGTAAGATTAAAACAGACATTGATTTTTCAAATATTAATGGTGCACTGTATTGATTTGGCTTTCTTCTTATGAAATACCTAAATTAAAAGGTTACTTGGTAAAAGGCTGAAAGATTAGAAAGAAAGCCTTTTGTCCTTCTTTTATTCTTCTCCTGTGCCTGTTTTGAGAACATGGATGTAATATTCTGTCAAACATCAGCTCAGCTCATGACTGAAAGCTATGACTGACTGAAACACTGCTCAAATACTTCAAACCCATCTCAAGGTTTATGTTTATGTTTAACAGTGTTTAAAATGCAACCTAATGTTGCTTAAATCTGTACGCTGTATATAAAAGGTGAACACAACCACTGTGATGTCAGCCTTTGGTTTTTGGACTCTGCATTTTGGAGCCTCAGCGCTAACGTTTTGGCCATGGCCATGTTGCTTTTGTTAAAGAAAGTAGTGATCATATGTGGACCAGGTTGTGGCCTGCTGAGTTATTAGTTAATGATAGCTAGCCTGGTTATCAAGCTGCATCCATGGCCTGTATGGGTGCATCACACAGACACAGATATCTGCTAATTATTGCTAAGTAACAGACTAATAAAATCTCAGAATTTCACTGTGCACCAAAACTGAAGCTCAGACTTCTTGGACGGTCCATTAGTACAATTAACCGCACAGCAGCCATAAGGCAAATCCAAAAGGCTCCAACAGCACAAACACGGTCCAGAGGTCCAGTTCAGGGACTCCAATTAGCTGAGGTGAAGCCTAGCAGACAGCTAGCAGCTACAGATGCCCACCTGTCAATCAACATGAATCAATGTGACCGTAACTTTTAAACCTGAACAAAATGCAGACAGGTGAGTCACAAAAACAAACAAAAAAAAAATAAAAATCACCCCATATGGTTGTTATGGAGGGTGAGGATAGCTATAGAGACTAAAATGTTGTACCAGACTGTGAAGATGCAAAGTTGGACATTTTAACATGAACTCACTTTTGAAGCCAACCTCAAGTGGCCATTATAGGAACTGCAGTTTTTGGCACTTTTATGTTGGCATCATTCTTCAATCCCAGAAGCTGCTGCTTGTTTGAATCCAGCACTGCTCAATGGCGGCTGTAGGTTTGAAAAATTTGTTTAATGATTTTTTTTTTTTTTAAAGCAGAAATAAAAAAAAAGAGACAGTAGTCTGATGTTTTTTTTCGTTCAGTTCCTCAGGGGTCAACCTTTGGACCTCTGTTTTTTTCTGTCTTTACAGGCTTCCTTTAGCGCACTGCTTTGTTTGTCATTTCTCATACTCTTGAAAGTCCTTTATCTATAAACAATTTTCTACATGCAACTCTTGTTTTGGCATCCATTCAGTTTCAGGGGAGGTAAATTAAGTATTCAAAGTAATTCTGGACACCACTGTGTGTAACAGATGGGGGATAACAGGTCGTATGTGATGAGGTCAGTGCTTGCACACATTATTGATGCTCCACATGTATGACTTCATCTCCCACATCTCCTGGCAACAAGATTAATGGGATTTCTTTATGCACCAAAGTACACGGGCATATACAGGAGAGACTGAGAGAAGGGGCTGGAAGAGAAGAGATGAGGTGCGTAAGTCAGATGAGAGATAAACAGCAGAGATGAGAAAGCAGGTATGACAGAGAGCTGCTGAGCAAAGAGTGACTGCGTCGGCGGTGGTGTTTGTAACCTTGAGCTGTCTCGTCAATTAAACGCACTTGAATTTATGAGGGCGAGTTAAACACAAAGAGTTAGAGGAGGAGGAAAAAGAGCTGGGAGAGATGCTCCGTTACCGGCAAACACTGGAACAGAGAGGTCACTAAGCAGGGCGTGTGGAGAAGAGGAATACTGAGAAAAGCCTGGTTTAGCAGGAGTGCTGGGCCTCGGGTGCAGCTGTCTCAGTGCATACAGGAACACGTTACAAATGAATACTGTGATACTGGCATTTGAGGTTTGGAGAGGAGAGTGTGTTCTCTAATTAACAACTACCCAAAGGGGCTATCTCCTGCTATGAAACAAGTCATTCTCCTCCTCCCACACTCGCATCCATCAACTCCTCTCTCTACAACAGCCCTTCCCTCCCTCTCCGCCTGGCCTGGTAGGAGGTTTTAACGAACTCAGTGAGAAAGAGCTGATTTGGGAATAGGCTACAAAGTGAGAACAGACAGAGAGGTAATGAGCTTAGCCAGTGAGCGCTGTGTGCATCGTAACATCTGAGCTGTTCTGTGGAACATTATCAATCAACACACGTGATTTACTTTGTCGTTTAGCGTCATATTTGCATGCTGTGCAAAGTAATTAGTACCAACAATTTACACACTGTCTGCATGCATGTATATATGGTATCTGTTTGTATTGCAGTGTGTCTGCATACACTAATCCAGGTTGGAGGCAAAGCAAACAAGCTGCCATTACTGTGGTGGCATCTCAGTTGTAAACCTGTGCAATGAAGCAGTTGTGTATGTAAAGACTACATACTACACTCTTGTCGTAATATACTATTTGTTTTTTTAATTTAAATTTTTTTACTTTTGTTGTAAAGGATTTTTAGCATTCTTTTGCCAAGAAATACAGTCGTGAAAAAGAAAGTTTTCACAGGCCTCTGTGCAGTCCTGTGAAAACTAAGCACGCCCCATGATTCAGTAGTTTTTAGAACCACCTTTAGCAGCAATAAGCTGAAGTAATGGTTTTCTGTATGACTTTATCAGTCTCTCACATCATTGTGGAGGAATTTTGGCCCACTTTCCTTTACAACGTTGCTTCACTTCATTGAGGTTTGCAGACATTCATTTAAGCACAGCTCTCTTAAGGTCCAGTAACAGCATTTAAATCAGGCTGAGGTCTGGACTCTGACTGGCCCATTGCAGCACATTCATTCTTTTCTTTTTCAGCCATTCTGTTGGAGATTTGCTGCTGTGCTTGGGATCGTTGTCCTGCTGCATGACCCAGTTTGGGCCAAGCTTTAGACATCAGACAGATGGCCTCACATTTGACTCTAGAATACTTTGGTATACAGAGGAGTTCATGGTCGACACAGTGACTACAAGGTGCCCAGGTCCTGTGGCTGCAAAACAAGCCCAAATCATCAGCCCTCCACCACCGTGCTGACAGTTGGTATGAGGTGTTTGTGCTGATATGTTGTGTTTGATTTTCTCCAAACGTGGTGCTGTGCATTATGGCCAAACATCTCCACTTTGGTCTCATCTGTCCAAAGGACATTGTTCCAGAAGTCTTGTGGTTTGTTCAGGTGCAGCTTTGCAAACCAAAGCTGTGCTGGCATGTTCTTGTCAGAGAGAAGAAGCTTCCTTGTGGCAACCCTTCCAAACAACCCATACTTGTTCAGTCTTTTTCTAATTGTGCTGTCATGAACTTTAACATTTAATATGCTAACTGAGGCCTGTAGAATCTGAGATGGAGCTCTTGGATTTTTTGCTTCTCTGAGCATTGCACGATCTGACGTTGGAGTGAATTTGCTCGGTCGTCTGCTCCTGGGAAGATTGTGTCATTGTGTTAACACACCTGTATGCTCCAAACCAGCAAACTGCCAAACTTTCTGCTTTTATAAAGGTGCTCACACTTCCTCATGACTCTATTTACCCTCTTGATTGCTATGGAAGCAGTAAGGATGTACTTAGTGTTTTGCAGGGCTGCATAGAGTCTGGTAAAAACTTTATTTTTGACAGGAGTGAAAACACAAGAAATGAGTCGAAACCTATGCTAGCATCTCTGAGAGTCTACACAGTGGTACTTTGAGCTAAGTGCTAATGTCAGTTTGTCATCAGTCATGTGAAAATACTAGCATGTATGGCAGCTACAATTCTTGCCATGTCCACCATTGGTGTTTAGCATGGTAACATTTGTAATACAAAGTAGAAGAAAATACAATGAAAACGTAATTTCCCAGATACATTACCACCACTAGAGCTACACTGCTAGCATAACTAAATATTGCAATTCTCAGTATGTCAGTGATTAATTTCCTTAAGTTATTATTTAACCAGGAAGCCAAACTCTTGGGGTCAGATACAGAGCATTAACCTAGCCTGTTTTTCGATGAGAAAAACATGCTAGAGAAAACCTGCACAAGCACGGGGAGACCATGCAAACTCCACGCAGCAGGACCCTGCCAGGGGTCAAACCTCCTGCTGTGAGGTAACAGTGCTAAACACTGAGCCACCAACAGTGTAATGAGGGAGTGGTGGCAGTGCTATGGGACTGTATAGGAATAGCTGAGAGCAGGCCGTTTCTGACCTTGTCAGGCAAAGAAAGAGCAAGAGAGATAAACTGTATAATAAAAAAGAAACGGAGGCATATTTCACTGCAGCTCTTATATTAGAATATTTCATTTGAGTGGAGTATGAGAGCACTTTCTATGCACTTTTAAATATTTGTCAGATAAGCAAAGTCCATTAATTCTTATTAAAAATGTCAAAGTGAACCTCCAGCATTACCATGAAACTTTCTGAAAATCCATTACACAGCGAGCCAAAGCTGCTGCCGCCACACAGCAAGATACACCGTCACCTTGCCACCAAGATAAAAGCGACCAGTAACAAATAACAGGGAATCAGTATCGATTTGACTTGTGAAAAAGCACAGCAGCCGAGAGGGACGCCAGCACTAACAATGTCAAACCACAGGCAGAAACTAACTAGTATTGATGCCACGTTTAGCAAGAGGAGGAGAGAAACCAAGAGACCAAGCTACTTAACTCTGACTGTGACACAAACGTCTGCAGTGACAAATGACATTTGTGTGCAAATAAGATGGGAGGAGTGACAGGTGACGGTCCCTCTGCGTCAGCCGAGACACGATGCTAGCAAACTACAGCCGTTTGTAATTAAAACAGTTCCCAATCCCAGCCAGGAGCAAGGCAGTGTCGGTGCTCGCTTCAGGGTGAGGTCAAATCACATCTGTTCCACAATGGGCACTATCACTTCAGTCCAAACTCCCCCCATTTCGACCTCACTCTTTACCCCGACTCACCTCACTCTCTAAACATTACCTTCTCCAAACTGAATTGAGATCCAGCACCGTCACTCCTCAGGGAAGAACTTTCACTGCTCTGTATTACTGCATTTGCCAAGCCTTGTGGCAACAGAGCTACAAAAGGCAATTATCATTTTTCAGCCTGAGTCAATATTCTCTTTACTGTATCTACAACCCTGATGTGATAGCACTGCGCTATTATTATTGCTGCAATTAGGTGCTCAGTGTGATGTTAAATGTGTAAAAGTCAACAAAGACAAGAGTTTGATAAAGTGTCAGATAATGGAGGCTGTAAGTGTCATATATATGTGTCTACTGACTACTGAGGAGCTCCTGATGCTGCAAACAACAGCCGTGGTCCGAGATCCTAATTAGCACCGACAGCTTAACAAATATGCAAACACACAAGCTGCCCCTGTCCACTACATCTACGCTTGTTGAAACACTAACACACACACACACAAAGGCGCAGCGCTCCTCCCTCCTCCTGCTAAATATGACCAGTCATTCTGCTGTCACTTCTGAAATCTTATCTGCTGTGCCACGTAAACAAACAAGCTCCTGTCTGACAGTTTCAACCCCCTGAAACAGCTCCCTCCTCCGTTCGTGCCTCTCAATCTGGCTCTCACGTGGAGGAGTACGAGCTCCATCTACACTCCCCTGAAATACCTCGACCTGACTGTGTTTAACACCACTGTATGTCCCCCACTGTTTGGTTTTCTGTTCAGAGGCCCAGAAATGATTGTTTCAGCTGCACCCACTGTCACACTGTCTTAAACTAAAGATAGCTCATCACATTCATCACATTTATGGCACCTGACTTTCATTATAAAGAATTACGTGCATCAAAAATTCCTAAATGGACCAAACAAACAACACAGTTTCCTTCTCATCTGTTATGAATTTGTGTACTTAGTATTACACAACAGTGCATCAACAAGCAGTTTACGTTTGTTGTAACAAACATCTTGTGTTTCTTGAGAAAAGTGTTCTGGTTCAGGGGAAGTGATGGATGCACGCATGTTTCCAGCATCACCACCAACAGTTTGTTTCAAATTAACAGAAGGGCAGCTGTTGACAGAAACAACACTGATCATCTCTGAAGAGAAGAAACAGAAGAACGCCAAACGCAGTAATTTAAAGGAACATTTCAGCATTTTGGAAGATAAATTTATTCGCTTGGATTACATGCACAATTAGCCTAACTTAGTATAAAAACTAGACAGAGAAGGAAGCAGCTGGCCTACTTCTGTCTGAGGTTTAAAATGTTACACATCAACACATATAAAGCGTTGCGGTGGTGGTCCCAATTTGTTTAAAGTGGCAACAGAATTAACCTGTCATTGAGAAGTAAAGGCTGATTTCACAATGTAAAGGCCACAAAAGAAAAACAGCTGCATTTAAACGGGTTCACTGTAAGGCTCACTTTAACTACTTCATACAAAATCTCTGGGAAAACAAAGGTTACCTTCTGGCACAAAAAGATGAGCGTCTGCAGCTGGCACCAGAGATACTGACAACATATCCTCTTTCCAGTGATTTTCATATGAACAAGTATCACTTTCTCCACTGTGCAGTTCCTTTCATTTTGTAAAAATAAATTAAAACCAATCCTAAGAAACCCATTTTGCTTTTACCAGCACATTCAAACAAAATCTACTTTCATGTCTCCATTAAAGACTAAACAAAAGAATTAGCTGATCATTTTGTGGCCTGTGTTGTTGGTATTTAAAAGGATCTGAGGGAAATGGAAAGCGGTGGAAGCGTCAACAGTTTATGCGTACACCATCTATGTAGCACATCTATAGCGAGGGTCTCCTAATTGGGCTAATTAGTACAAGTTTTGCTCTTTGAACAGGCACGAGTTAACAAGTGTAGACAACTGGAAACAGTAGATAGTTAATACAGATGTCCATGATTTGTTTAGAAAGAGCTAGAGTACCCATCTCATAAGTTCAGTGATTTGTTTTGCAATATGAAGTTCATTCACTCATCACCCCAGTACCCCAGGAGATAGATCTGCATTAGTCAGGGGGTACATGAAAAGATTAATTCAAACCGAAAGAAAAAAAAAGAGCAATGGCCATTTAATTAAAAACACTGAGTGGATCTGAACATGTTTGGGCACAAATCTGATTAATGACTTGATTAAAAATAATTCAAACAGATAAACAGGTGTTAAAAAAGTGAATAAATGGTTGAAATAGCTAACTAAAAGTATAGTTAAAAACAGCTAATAACTAATACTACATATAAATTCAATTCAATTCAATTTTATTTATATAGCGCCAAATCACAACGGTCGCCTCAAGGCGCTTTATATTTTAGGGTAAAGACCCTACAATATTAGACAGGAAACCCCAACAGTCAGACGACCCCCTATGAGCAAGCACTTTGCAACAGTGGGAAGGAAAAACTCCCTTTTAACAGGAAGAAACCTCGGGCAGAACCAGGCTCAGGGAGGGGCAGCCATCTGCCACGACCGTAAAATGTATTGTTAGCTAACATAATAAATAAATAGCTGAAACAGCTAGCTACAGATAAGAATGAAAAAATGTTTAGCTAAAATTATGGCTAGCTGTTAAATTGTTAGCTAACATAGCTAAATGTTGTATAACGTATAAACAGTTCAAACTGTAGTGTAGCTGTTAAATACAGTTGTGGCTAAAAGTAGAGGATGAAGAAATGCAATAGTAAGCTAGCAGTTATGGACTGCAGAAACAGGTAGCTGACCATAAATCAATATGTAAAGCAGTCCAGATCCAGTGTAAAATTATTTCAAAGGGCATACGAGCAAAAAAAAAAAAAAGTGTTTCTGCTAAAGAGGTTCTGGTGTCTGGATCTGACAGAGCAGTCAACTTTATAAGGGTAGCAAACAATGGATTAAACAATACGCTGATGATTTGATGTGCTTTAAAGATGTTTAAATCTGAACAGAACCAGGCTAGCAACTCTGGTTCTGGTCAAATAAGGATATTTCCCAAAATGCTGGACTATTCCTTCAAACCTCAACAATGATAACCTTAGAGAAAATGCAGATGACTTGCAATATGAACAACAATGAGCAGTGAAAAGAAGACTGAACTCCAGAATAATGTCTATGATTATATGGTAGTAAATGAACAGGAGCTCCCACAATGAGTGGATACTCTTTTCTGCGTGCAGCGGATAGTTAAATGTTTACAACTCAACAGGAAAGAGCAGCAGCAAGAAAAAACACCATATATACATGATCTGATCACTGTTAACCCAGGAGCTAAACGGATTAATCTACACTGTGTAATTCACCACTTCTTATATATAAACTCTGACATGTTTGGTACATAAAAATTGGATTTGGTCCTGCCATTTCAAGGTGTTTACCAGAAAACCAGAGAAGAAAAGTGGTGCCTTTCCTTCATTAAGAAATACTGTTCCTCTACTTTGCACTTACTGAAATATTGCAGACATTTTGTAATTGTTTAAAAATTTTAAGTAGAAATTCAGACACCTTGTTGCAACACTGACTGACTTCATGTTACTGTAGCAGAGATCAGTGGGTCAGTGGAGCGCTGTCCAAATGGGCAACATCCCAAAGACTTAGGTCGGCAGATACAAAGGTTACAAGAGTCACCTGTTTCAGAGCAGAATGCGCAATGCTGAGGGGATGCAGTGAAAAATCACAAGCTGGCTCATCCACAGAAGCAATCAGCTTCCAAGAAATCAAATCACGGTGAGGAACGTGGATGTAATTGAATAATAACCTCTCTCTCTCTCTGCAGCTCCAACATGCTGTTTCAACTCTGTACTTTTAGTCCAGAAATAAACTCACTATTATTTGCAAGAGTGGTCTATTTAGAGGAAATCACCTTGATTCCTATCACAACCTGCAAGCTGCTTAAAAATCAAGACAAAGTCATCTTGTAGGGCAACTGTAGCAAGAGAATCATATTCTCCAAATAACCACAAGCTACTTCCTGCGTTTTCCCTTCAATAATTCATAGGAGGTATTTCCACAGTCTACCTAGCCTTTTCTGCTGGTTTTGCTTATTCCCCAGGCAGTGGGACTTATGACTGAATGCTATTTGTCTATATTCTATTAGTCTCTGCTCTAATGGAGACATTAAGGCTTCTGTTTACCTCTACAAAATTAGACTACACTGACCAGCTTAAAAACAAACCACTTCCAAGGCACTTCTCCATACCTCCAAAAGCACCTGTGTTGAAGAAAATGCATCCCTTTCAATTTAGTTCAATTCAATTTTATTTATATAGCACCAAATCACAACAACTGTCACCTCAAGGCGCTTTATATTTTAGGGTAAAGACCCTACAATATTAGACAGAAAACTCCAACAGTCAGACGACCCCCTATGAGCAAGCACTTGGCAACAGTGGGAAGGAAAAACTCCCTTTTAACAGGAAGAAACCTCCGGCAGAACCAGGCTCAGGGAGGGGCAGCCATCTGGGGATGAGGGGAAACAGAAGAGAGCAGAGGGAGACAGGACAAAAGACACATTATGGGAGAGAGACAGAGTTTAATATTAACTAATGATTAAATGCAAGTGGTGTATAAACACATGAAGAGTGAAAGGAAGTGAGGAAGAGGAAGTGCTCAGTGCATCATGGGAAGCCCCCAGCAGCCTAGGCCTATTGCAGTTTAACTAAGGGATGGTTCAGGGTCACCTGATCCAGCCCTAACTATAAGCTCTATCAAAAAGGAA
>VUQI01063117.1:0-14236 GCA_015106735.1 Paratilapia polleni | reverse complement strand
CTCCTGTCTTTTTTTTTTTTTTTTTTTTTTTTTTAATAAAATGAGACTTAAGAAGAAATGAGAAAAAATGTTCTTCTGATCCTGTAAAATGTAATCGTTGATGTACTGCCTAGTGGGATAAACACTGTACTGTAGTTCTTATTTTTATGTACTGTGCTATTCTGTAAAACAGCTCTTACACACAACTGCACAAGCTCTTACACTTCTTAAAGTGCCAGATATTACTACTTATCGGTCATTAATAGAGTGCACACCAATAAATGCCAGTAAATTAATACACGATCTGCAGGAATTCCAGATATGAAATAGATCATCAAATTTTTCCTCTCTTTGCATTTCTCAGTTATACTCATATTACGCCAGCGATGATAAGAACTCCTCCAATATAGCTTACATAACTATACGTGCATGTATATACTATAACTACCATTTTGAAATTCTTGAAAGCCACAACTTTAGTCTCATTTGGATACCTCATTTAGGCCAAGGACTCTTGAGAAACACTAGATGAAAGGTCACTGTTCATTCCAATTTAGATCGCCATCATTCAAGCAGGACAGTGATTGCAATGGTTTGAGGAGTACATCGACCTGTGGTCCAAAGATTAAACTCCAGAGGGGCTTCCAAGGAGGAACTAACGCAGCCTCGAAGCTGTTTCTAATGATTATGTCAGGCATGTTTTTTTAAAAAAATACTATGGGATTAAACAAAAATAGCAGTGGCAGCACAAAAGTTAAATAAGAAATCAAGCATAATAGCATAATTAGTCAGGGAATTCCTAATGTGGGCTGCCAAAATTTTTATGTAACAAAGCTACTGAGGACTTACCTCAGTTTGCCAATGAAACTCTCTCCCCCTCGAGACAGATCAGTTGGATCAATGGAGATGAGGTAATTTGATGTTTTACTCTTTTTCCTCTTTCTCCCAGCTAACAGGAACACCTGTTACCAAACCAAAATAATGCCACTCTTTAAATTTAAATACCCTGACAGATATCTTACATGAATTATCTGTTCACCTTGCAGACCCATCTCACCTTCTTGCCGTCCTCTCTCTCCAAGTGAAGGTAGTAGGTCGGATACATGCCTCTGTCCATGCCCTTTTTGTCCCTGGTGATTCTGCACTTCACTCTGACCCCCTGGGGAGCAGGTCGCAGAGAAAACTCCTCAAGGTCATCAACATCGATGGCTGGTTCACTGACTGGTGGAGTGGGTGCTGAGGCCACCTCCTGTAGGATCAAACAGGACAAGACCCCTCATGAGATGGTGGATTGGTGAGTGATGCATAACTTGACTTTCATTAAAACAGAGTAATGAGTTTGAAAATCAAACTGTCCACTGGGATTATGAATGAGCACAGTGTGTCTAAAATAAGGACCTGGAGTGAGACAGAAGATTGAAATGACAGAAAGGAAAAATGAGAATGGAAAGAAGAACAAAGAGAAATTATGTGATCATAACAGGAAAGAGAAAGCAAAGGCTGAAGAAAACAAAATATATTTTATTAACAAAACACAAAGTATTATACTGTCACTATCTATATTGAATACATCATTCAAACATTCACAGTGTTACAGCAAGTATAATTGGTAAGTAAGTCAGGTGATGGCAAACCTGTAGTTGTGGGTCTAGAGTCATTTTAAGTTGTCAGAATCACACATTTTGTGTTTGCTGTCCACAACAAGCATCTGTTGATATGAACCATGACCCAAGAAAATAAATTCAAAATACTGTGAAAAGTCTTGAGGCCACCCCTCCTTTCTTTATGTTTTGCTAGTAAAATGGGAAATAGGTGCAGTGATTTATTGAAACATGTGCAAATACACATGGAAATACAGTATATAAGGCAAAAACTGTACAACTACAATTTTAATCTGAGACGCACTCTTGTATCTCTCTCCTGATCTCCTGTGTACATATTGATTGTTGACTTGAAACAATAATTTCAAATTTGGATTAGACCTGTCACCACTGATTTTCAGTCCAGTTCTTGTGTAATTTGGCATACCTCAGCCTTTTCTCCCTGTTTCCCTTCCTTAAGAATGGCTTCTTGACAGCCACCCTTCCACTGAGACCATTTCTGATGAGGCTTTAGTGAACAGTAGATGGATCAAGTGAAGGGTCAGATGCATCTCTCAGGTCCTGTGTCAGGTCTTTGCTGGATTTTTTTTTCTATTTCTTAAGGACATGACTTTCAGATACTGTTCATCTGCTGTAGATAGTTTTTTAGGCCTGACACTTCTTCTTCTGTCCTCCGCTTGTCCTCAAACTTTTTAAGGACACACTGCACACCATGCTGAGATATGCCAAGTTTTCAGCTAATAGCTCTTTGGAAATCACCTTATTGGTGCAAAAATACAATTTTATGCCTGTCAGAAATAGGAACAAATTATGTGTTTTTGCGACAGACAACCAGTAACAAAGTGCCTAAAGATACAATTTAAAATTGGTTCTCTGCTAAGCTGTCTTTTATGTGTAGACACAACACTGGTTCATCCCTTGGTTTAGGTACCTTTTGTATGCTTGAATGATTCAAAGGTCAGTGTTAAATGGCTTAACAAACAAACAAAAAGCATTCCTCTGAAAATGATCAGGTACAGGGACTGGACTGAAAATAAGTGAAAAAGCAGCCAATATCAAATGAAAAACTTCAAAAAACTTTGAAAGACCTTCAGAAATATGGAGAACTATTTCTCAAGACCACTTTAAAATTTACAAGAAAGTCTGGCTCCTTGGAAGCAACATATAAAGAAATGAGTGGTGGCTCAAGACCTTTGGCAAGACTGGAATGTCTATAAACAAAGACATTTTTGGACTTTGGCTGCTCTCCATAGAAGTGGGCATCCAGCAAAATGCTCATTGAGGTAAGAAAGAAACTCTGAGTAACCATCATAAGTTTAAAGGAATCACCTGAGCTGGTTAAAATTTCTGTTCTTCCTCAAGGAAATTATGGTTTATGGTTCCTCTCCAAAACATGACCGCATACCTGCATTCAAAACACTGCTAGGAAAATGCTTTGCAGACTGATGAAACTAATGTTGAACTTTTAAAATAGAGCACAATGTATGGTCCTAGATGAACAATATGCATCACCATCATCGCAAAGTGTGGCAATGGGGCAATTGTTGATTCAACCAATCATTAACCCGAAGGTTTCACCTACATTTTCTGCCAGTATTGAGAATGCTAAATGGGTAGAAAACAAATAGTTATAATAATTTGTGCATTATTTATATTAAGCATGTTGTTTGGCATGTTTGGCTTAGATAAACATCATATTTTTTGACAAATTCATGCAGAAAAATAGGTAGCTCCAAAAGGTTCACATGTTTTTCTCTGGCCACTGTAAGACAACCATTATCACACCTGAACAGAGAAAAACTAAACCTGTTTCTGAGCTCTCCTGTTAAACATTAGACCATTAAACCATTAAAGTCAGCAAGCTGCAAAGACTTTAGTTTATCAGATGTATGGAACATTAGAGCTCATCAACTGCAGAATTTAAGGACATGATTTAAAAATATTTATAGTATAACTGTGTACATAATCTTCTTACAATGGCCCCATCTATTCAAGTGCATTTCTTTCAAACTCCTGGAGACACATGATGATGGGATGAAATTGTTGTTCTACAACCTTTATACATTCTCAAACCAAACTACTTTGGAGATAACATGGCTGCGGTAAACAAACCTCAAGAAGAAGGTCAGACAAAGCATGAACACTTAATTTGTTTTAAATTAAGCTATAATTGTCTATAACTGAACCTTTAGCCGTGGAATTGTCCAGCCTAGTGACAAAATACAAAGCACATTTTTGCTTCTTGTTAGTCACTGTCAGAAGGTAGTTGGTGCTGTGCAGAAAGACATGCACAGAGTAGAAATACATGCTGTGAAATTCATTTTACCTTGCACGACTTTTTGCTAGTAGCAGAGCCTGGTCTTGTGTTGCTGTTAAGCTGTGAGGAACTGGAGCTAATTTCATCCTCATCATCCTCTTCTTCATCAAAATTCATACTGCTAGATATACCTTCACAAGAAAGAAAGAAAGAAAGAAAGAAAGAAACTGGTAAACCTAGCCTCTATCTAACAGGAACACATTTTCACTTCTGCCCTATTAAATGATAGATTTTATGAAACTTGTTTAAAACCCATCTCCACAGTTCAGGGTTGAAAAAGAATAGCTTGTGACCAATGTTTGTGTTTGGAACAAAGTCACACTTTTCCATAAAATAATACAGGTGTCAGATCTACCAGGGTTTTTAGTGTATTTGAACTCAGTAGTAACAGGTTGTATCTGCTGTGAAGGCAGGACTTTATATTATCAGCTGTCTACTACCATTTGGTATCTGATGTTTCAGTGCATACTGATATCATTGCAAATGTACTGTAGCCAACAAAAATATAACCTAAAGTATAATAGTAAAATAATAAAGGTGGCTTGCTTACAAAAAAAAGAAACAATGAAGTGAAAAGACAACAATACTGTCACTGAACACCATATTTCAAACCATATGAGGCTGTTTTTATCACTGCTTATCTGGTGTGATTTGGCTGATTACAGTTCTACATAATAAGTAATGGTGTTGTAGTTTTGGCATATAAAGTTGCTAGAAAATAAATCTTAATTAAAGCAATATGATGACTTAAAAGAAGAAACCATACCATCTTTAGAGTTCAAAACATTAGTACTAAGAGTGCTAAAACAGCATTACCATTCTTGACACTTAAAATAATCTTTCCCAAATGTCCACTTTTCATTTTGCAAAGTCAAAACCAATTAAACACCCTAACCCTGACTCTCTTCACTCAAATCTCTCTCTATTTGCTACCCAGTGCGCCATAGTGAAAAAATACCATAACGGATCAAAGGAGCACAAACACTGTCACAACTTTCTCCA
Organism: Paratilapia polleni; assembly: GCA_015106735.1. Lineage (NCBI taxonomy): Eukaryota > Metazoa > Chordata > Actinopteri > Cichliformes > Cichlidae > Paratilapia > Paratilapia polleni. The sequence continues at coordinate 9,337 of VUQI01063117.1, read as the reverse complement.
CAACATTTTTCCATCAATGCATTTGATTGTAAATTCATGTATCAGTCAGAGAAGTCAAAAAAAACTTCCTTTTACTGCTCAATATATATGAAGTATACAATTTTATGTTTATTATGTAAGGAACAATTAATGTGGTTTACAGTATGAATAATGATATTAATATCATTCAATCACTGGGTTTTAAAATGGCCTATTTATTTGGAGTTGCATGTTTTATAATGAGTCAGTGTTTTTCATCCTCCTACCAACACACAGCAGTGGACCAGAATGCCGTGGATGTAAATAGAGACTTGTGGTTGTGCTATTGCAGATGCAGTGGCAGAAGCTTTCTTGAGCGCTGACAGTACCTTTTTTGAGCATGGTCACGCGAAGATCCTGTTTACTCTGCGACTGAGCGCAGCTCATAACAGGTTCTGCCTCGGCCTCCTCTGTGGTTGGGTGACCCACCGTCAGGATCTGTATCTGACCGTCATCCTGCTGGGAAGCCAGGCCATCGATTGCTGCTGAGCCAAAACCCCAAAACACAAAAACAAACTCCGTCAGAATGCTTCAATACTGTTCAACTATCTGTATTTCATTCTGTCATATGATACAAGTCCAAATAGACCACTGCAAAGTACAACAAGGGCAGGTAGTTCATCAAACTATAACAACAATTCAGGCATTAATCACACAGTCAACTAGCCTGAGTAAATGTGATAACGCTGCCACATCTCCTCCTTTGGGCGTCTTGTTCTCTTTTCTTATGTTTTAAGTAATTGTTTTGCTCGCTGTCTTCAATATTCAATTAAGTTCTAAGGTGTCAGGGAAACACATTATGTATGCCCCGCTACAGGCATTCAGGAAAAAAAGAACAGACTCTTCTCCACTTATCCTGTGCAAAATAAAGAAAGAAAAAAGAAAAAGAAAGGAAAAGAAAAGCAGAAATCACATAATTGGTGCAGTGTTGCTGTGTATGTCGATACATACAATACTTAACAAATTTATTAGACCGCCTGTCATAAAAACGAAAAAGACCATTCAGCATCACAAAGTGCTTTAATGCGAACTCTTTCCTTTTCAGTGAGTTCTCTGCATTTCACCATTTTGTACAGGAGTGAGGAATTTCAAACTGAATTCACACTGGACTTCTCTTGCAACATAAGCCAAAATTATCACCCCTCCACCACTGTGCTTGACAGCTGGTATGACGTGTTTGTGCTGATGCACTGCGTTTGGTTTTCGCCAAATGTGGTGCTGTGCATTATGGCCAAATATCTCTACTTTGGCTGCTACTTACCCTCTTAATTCCTATGAAAGCAATAAGGGTGTACTTAGTTTTTCACATGACTGTACATGCATTTTGTTGAGTAAACATATTATTAACATGCTACTTTAAAAACTTAAGCTAGTCTTATCTGTTGGTTTCTTGCCCAGCCCACTGTCTTTCTTTTTCTTCAGAGACATGCATGTAGAAATCAAGAATCCAATTTTAAAAAAGTATGTAACACTGGGTGTGTTTTCATGTATTCATTTTTGAAACTGTTGTTAATCATGAGTGCATGGAGAAATTCATCAGTCCAGCTTTTTTGATACAATCATGACTGAGAAGTCAATATCAAAGTGTAAGTGAAACACAACTGGCATTCTCTGTGCAGGGATTAAAAGTACTAGACTTTGAAGAACTCAAACTGAAGAACCTCTGATCTTCCTTTTCTAATGACTGCATCATTTCTGCTTGTGCTTTAAAGAATCAGAGAGTGAGACAGAGAAGAAGTGAGACGGGTCAATCAGTGGTGAGTTTGGCACTACTGGCCTGGATAATCTTTTACCCCAGTTGAATCCAATTCACTTTATTTTTCTGGGGCAAAGTCATTCCAAAGGCAAGCATCTGCTCTATTGCAGTATATCAGATGACAAACATCTCTATAGTCAGGTATTGTTGAACAAGCTATGTTTGTTTTGGCAACACCTTAACTATTATACTGCATTGTGCTGAGTCTGCAATAATAAACAGTGAAGGTTGGACAGCATGGAAGCATAGGGAAACAGTGTAGCTGGAGTTCAAGCACAAAATTTTAACACTCATTTTTTTTCATCTTCTAATGTATGTCTCCATTTGTGGCTTGTCAGCCCGTCATACATGATCACAGACACTGAGCTCTGACAAGTTTGGCACCATAGCAGGGGCTAAGAGGGCAGCCTCACTTCACTCAGCTGTGTTGTTGCCAGATGTGGCTTGAAAAATCACTGGGGGAAACCTTATCTGAGGATGGCAAAGAGAGCTTGGATAGACTGCCGAAGCTACTGGATAGTAAGGATTTTGTCTCCTCTCTTTGTCACAGGGGACTGCTTCTAATAGCTGTTTATTTGGTCTTTAAAAATTAATGACTAAACCCAAAGAACAGTATGTTTATCTATTCTCCACACTGTTTGATTAGCCATTTGTCTTAGTACCAACAGACTGACCTTTGTGTTTCCCCTTCCTTTCCTTCTTTTCGCTGCCTGTCTGTGGAGTGGAACTGGCTGATGATTTGCCCTTTTTGGCTGAGCGTGGCGGCTGTGGGTCCGACATCACTTTCACCTCTTCCTGTTCAGCTTCTTGCACTAAACACAGGAATGAACATGACAAAAGCACACGCAGGGTTGTAATAAAATTATCTTTCACTTTAAACATTAATTTATGTTTTAGTGTAACGTATTACATTAAAGGTTTACCATTTTTGACAAATATGGTAACTGACTGTAAGATTCATTCTTTACTCGACATGGGACTAATGCTGGGCTGCAGTTCAGTAGACAAATCACTGCAGGCTTACAGTCCAGAGTCAGACTAAAAATAAAAAAGCAACCATTTCCAGCTTAGAAAAAGTATGGGGTTAACAGTGAAAGAAGGCTAGAATATTTTTTTTTCACTTTCTCGTGGTGTTGGTGAGGTTATTATTCTCTTTATTTGCATCAGAAAATCAGATTATTGCAGAGTAACATTTTCCTCTTCTCTCTGTGGGAAATGCGACAGTTCTTGGCCTTGATCCCAGAAAGTGCCCCTCAAAAAAAAAAAAAATGCTCTGCCTGGTCTCTGTGTGTAAATAAGAAGACCTCACCAGCCCCAGATGTAACACCATTTCTGCTTCTATGTGGTTTGATTTGCAGTACTGCAATATATGATGCAGTATGTTGTATTGGTTCTGCATCATCTCTAATTTAATGCTGTAATTTTACCAAAGGTTACCCAACATTACTCATTAAAAAACAGTTAAATTATTTTTATGTGTAGTTTATAGTTCTAATTGGGATGCTGGGAAAAACAAATACTTCCTATAAATAAGAAAGATTAATCAAACGAGCAGCGCGACATTTTAATTTCTTCGACTGATGTTTTTCTTTAATCCTCTGTCTGAGCTTTCTGAATTAACAGAGCCCAAAAGGAGTACAAGGTTTACCATGGTAGATGGTGCTGCTGTTGCTGCTGAGGTAGGATTCCACCAGCGGAGCCTGTTCCTCGCTCTGTTTGGTCCGACGGGTGCGTGATCTCCCATCCACATTAGACTGGACCATCAGGGGCTCTTGCCTCTTCTTCTTCTGCTTCTGTTCAAGGAGCGCTCGCTGACATTTCAAGCAAAGAAAAATGCCCAAAGAGAAAGGAAGATAATAAAAGCAAAGTTTCAGCAAATGGAACAAGTCACTCCCTTTACTGATCTTCACTGAAGTAACGACATTAGAGACCAAACTTCGGTCTCTAATGTCTACACATACGTACTTTGTATGTGTAGCCCTATTTACCCTGATCGATTACTAACATGTCATGTCTGAAAGACCCTTTATATGTTATTACTGAAATCCTAGTGTTGGGAAATCTTATCTCTATAATACTGTTATGGATGGATTGCGATACAAGACAATCATCTACAATACATCACAAAATCTAAGTAAAGAAGAGAAAAGACCCCTAAAGACAAAAAGCTGGAATGATGTATTTAGTCACTCCATTGTGGTCTCAGTGTGTGTATTATCATCTATCCATCTTCTTCTGCTTATCCAGTTCAAGGTCACGGGAGGACCAAATTCATGTCTTTGGACTGTGAGAGAAAGCCACAGGACCTGGAGAGAACCTATGCAGACATGGGGAGAACATGCAACCCCCGCACAGAAAGGCCCCAGGCTGGAGTCAAACCCAGGACCTTCTTGCTGTGAGGCAACAGTGCTAACCACTGCACCACTGTGCCGTCCATGTGTTATCGTTATTAGTGAAATTTAGCAATGTGTCATTTCAGCTCATTAGCTCTCATATTTTCTTTCCCTGCTGTCTGCCATTTTCCCCAGTGAGTTTCATCTTTAAAGTTGAAGTTACTTCCTTTCACTTTACCCTCATTCATTTAATAAGCACCACCACGAGGAGTCATTAAGCAGTGACTCCAATTGGCGGGGAAATCCATTTAGAGCACACAGACATATCAATATTGCCAACAGTGTTTCAGTAATAACAGATTATAAGAAAAGCAATACGATATAGTATTGCCCTATCAAATTTATTTGGAAGCAATTTATCTGAATTTCAGGAGCTGGACCACACCCCCAAAGACTCTCATTCTGGTCATATGTCTATAAATGCCTACTTGCGCCACACAACCTCTCTCAAAGGTATAGGGGGATCTGCCCGGCCAGTAATCTTCAAATCCCCAAACCGCAGCCTCTGGCCTAGCTGGTTGTTTCATTATCAATAAACGTTTGTCATTTGCATTTGGGGTTGGGGTCTTTGCTAGTGAAATATAAATTAAAACTACCTCAGTGAGTGATTTGGTAAAAATTTAGCTGCCTGTTAAGAGCACCTCAGTTACGTCCAGTGATCCATGTAACAGTTTCAAAAGGCAGAAATATAAACCTTTATTCTCTTCTACTTGTCATATATGACAGAGAATATAAAATAGCATAGAAGGAACAATGCTTGATGTCTAAACCACCATGACCAGAGGCTGAATAAAGCTATTCATTTGGACTAACTGTCAGCTATATGCAAGTCTTCAAACCAGAGCTCATCAAATATTAAAAAGGTTTCTATTAGTAGAAACTTCAGACTGCAGAGCAATGGAGCAGTGTGTCCTGTAAAGCTCACTTACCAGCAGATACATTTACACAGTACATTTATTTGGTGATTAATGCTCTCACCTGTGGATAAGGCACTTAATGAACTTTAGCATAAAAGGTTTGAAAGGTACAGCTTCATATAAGCTTCTATTCCTGTCCCTGATATGTTGCCTGCAGCTTACCAGATGTTTCCTTTTACACATGTAGCACACAGCAGGAGATAGTTCACTTCAGGTGACTTTGAACTAACTGAAATACTCTGTGTCACTTAGGTGACACGGGGTATTTCCTGCCTGGAAAGCAGGTAGCACAGATTACGCCCACTCACTAGTGGTGAATATTAGCTGCTCTATTCCCACATCAGAGCAATCTGACATCACATGGACTTCTTTCACCCTTCTTAAACCACGTGTCTGTCCTCAAAGGAGTGTTCTCTATTCTTCAGACGACAGGTTGTGCTTGTTAACAAGATGTTTCTTCTTGTTATCTGTGATGAGACCTGTTTGACCTCTGCCTTACAACCATCTAAGTAAAATTAGTTTCACTAGTGTCACCCATTGTAATCTCCACATGGGGAAAGTAGAAAGCAGACTACTGAGTTCTTTAAAGGGAACAACACCACACCACTGGTTCAGATATGCAGATGGCACCTGAGTCAAAGTCTAAACCAAAGACGTAGAAGCCTTTGTAGAACATATCAGTTCATTGTTACAGCAACATGAAGTTCACAAGGGAGGATGTCAGGAAAAACAATTTTTTTTTTTTTTTTTGGGACTGTGCAGATTGAGGACAGAAGCTTTGACACTAAAGTTTAACATTAACCTACACACACAGACTAGTACCTACTCTCGGATCCCCACAATTCCCTTGAACATAAGCTGCAGGTTATGAGGTATGTACCTCATAGGCACAGGGAACAAAGGAGCCCACTCACATTAAGAAAGCACTTAAAACCTGTGGCTATCCCTTCTGGGCCTTCATTAAGTCAAAGAATGTCAAGTCAAAGAGATTTATGAAAAACACCACAACATAAAAAAAAAAAGCAGAAGAAGAAGAAAGAACAAGCATAACAACATTGTCATTCTGTATGTGGCTGGAGTGTCTGAAAAAGGGTTTTTCTCCCAACAGAACATCCTGAAACATTCACAAAAACTGGTTAAGCCTAAGGATAAAACTGAGCAATGTTTTATATGCAGTCCAATGCAGCAAAGAGTGCACAGAAGTATATATAGTGGAGACCTGCATCAGAAGGACCGCAATGTACACAGTTTGGACAAATAAGATGGTTTGAGAGAGGAGTCCTGTCTTGGTGTTGGCTCTCACTGTGGTATTGTATCACTTCCTGTTGCATCACACAGTGGTGCTTTTCTGTATCTTAAAATAGTGTAGCTCGATTAATTAATTACTAACTTTTACATAGCGACTTATTTTCATAGCGTAACCTATATGTGCTTTATCAGAAGCACCTGCAATTTATATTCATAGTATTCACTCCTTGTGTTTAGGGATTTGCTAGCTTAGCGTAGCTATTAGCTTAGCTCTTAGCCGAATCACTAGCAGAATGGCTTGCAGTTCTCTGTCTGTCCCACCGGCACTTTCCTGCTCAGTGTGTCAAATCTTTAGTTCCTCCTCGCCCTCCTTTAGTACTAATGACACATGTAATAAATGTAGCCAGTTTGCAGCTTTGGAGGCCAGGCTCAGTGAATTGGAGGCCCAGCTCCACACCCTTGAAAATCCTGTAGCTAGCCAGGCACCTGTAGTAGGTGCAGGCGAAGGTAGCTTAGCCCCAGATAGCTGTCCCCCAACAGATCTTCCCGAGCAGCCAGGAAACCAGGCCGGCTGGGTGACTGTGAGGAGGAAGCACAGTCCGAAACAAAAGCCCCTGGTACACCACCAACCCATTCATGTTTCCAATCAATTTTCCCCACTCTGTGACACACAGAGGAAAAAACTCTGGTTATTGGCGACTCTATTCTTAGAAATGTGAAGCTAGAGACTCCAGCGAACACAGTCAGTTGTATTCCAGGGGCCAGAGCAGGCGACATTGAAGGAAATTTGAAACTGCTGGCTAAGGATAAACATAGATTTTGTAAGATCATAATTCACAATTCAGTAATGACACCCGGTTGCGTCAGTCAGAGGTCACTAAAATTAAATATGAGTCGGTGTGTAACTTTGCCAAAACAACGTCAGACTCTGTAGTTTTCTCTCGTCCCCTCCCTAATCGGACCAGTAGTGATATGTTTAGCTGCATGTTCCCCTTAAACTGCTGGCTGTCTGAATGGTGTCCAGAAAACAATGTGGGCTTCATAGATAATTGGGAAACTTTCTGGGGAAAACCTGGTCTTATTAGGAGAGATGCCATCCATCCCACTTTGAATGGAGCAGTTCTAATTTCTAGAAATCTGGCCGAATTTATTAAACCCCCCAAAACATGACAATCCAGAGTTGGGACCAGGAAGCAGAGTCTTACACACCTCTCTGCACCTTCTCTTCTCCTGTCATCTCCCCAATACCCCATCCCTGTAGAGACCGTTTCTGTTCCCAGACCACCAAAAACCAAACCAAAAACCAGCAAAAACTATTTAAGCATAACAATTTCCAAAAAAGAACAGTATAACATCCTCAACTGCACCAAAGAGTAAAACATTTAAATGTGGATTATTAAACATTAGGTCTCTCTCTTCCAAGTCCCTTTTAGTAAACGATTTAATAATTGATCAGCATATTGATTTATTCTGCCTTACAGAAACATAGTTACAGCAGGAACAATCAACACCCCTGAGTCATACTAACTGTCAGAAGCCACGAAGCACAGGCCGAGGAGGAGGAATGGCAGCAATCTTTCACTTCAGCTTTACAATCAACCAAAGACCCAGACAGAGTTTTAATTTATTTGAAGCTTGACTCTTAGCCTTGTCCATCCTAATTGGAAAACTCAAAAACCAGCTTTACTTGTTGTTATCTATCGTCCACCTGGCCCTTACTCAGAGTTTCTATCTGATTTCTCAGAGTTTTTATCTGATTTAATGCTCAGTTCAGATAAAATAATTATAGTGGGTGATTTTAACATTTATGTAGATGCTGAAAACAACAGCCTGAACACTGCATTTAATCTATTATTAGACTCAATTGGTTTCTGTCAAAATGTAAATGAGCTCACCCATCACTTTAATCACACTCTTAATCTTGTCCTGACATATGGCATAGAAACATTTAACTGTATTCCCTGAAAACCCTCTTTTATCTGACCTTTTCTTAATAACATTTAACATAACATTTAAATTTACAATAGTCCTAATCCTACCATTAACTAATGATACAATCTTAAATATGATCAATCTATCTTTATTAATGGGCTATGTACCGAAGGCTTTTAAGGTGGCGATAATTTAACCATACATAAAAAGCCTTCACTTGACCCAGCTGTCTTAGCTAGGCTGATCTCTAACCTTCCTTTTATTTCTAAAATTCTTGAAAGAATAGTTGTAAAACAGCTGTCTGATCATCTGCAGAGGAATGGTTTATTTGAAGAGTTTCAGTCAGGTTTCAGAATTCATCACAGTACAGAAACAGCTCTAGTGAGTAACCTCTGACAGTGGACTCATCTATATGCTTGTCCTGTTAGACCTCAGTACAGCATTCAATACCGTTGACCACAATATTTTACTACAAAGATTAGAACATACCTTGGGTATCAAAGGAATTGCGTTGCAGTGGTTTGAAACATATTTATCGAATAGACTCCAATAACTCTAAAGTTAATTATGGAGTTCCTCAGGGTTCTGTGCTGGGACCAATTCTATTTACATTATACATACTTCCCTTAGGCAGTATTATTAGAAAACATAGCATATATTTTCATTGCTATGCAGATGATACCCAGCTGTATCTATGCACGAAGCCAGATGACACACACCAATTAGTTAAACTACAGGCATATCTTAAAGATATAAAGGCCTGGATGACCTCTAAATTCCTACTTCTAAATTCAGATAAAACTGAGATTATTGTACTAGTCTTAGAAATCTTAGAAACATGATGTCTAACCAGATAGTTACTCTGGATGGCATTAGCTTGGCCTCCAGTAACACTGTGAGGAATCTTGGAGTCATTTTTGACCAGGATATGTCTTTCAACGCGCATATTAAACAAATACAGCTCTGGCAAAAAATTAAGAGACCACTGCAAATTTTTCAGAAATCATTCCATTCCAGTGTCTCTTGAATTCCAATACAAGCACACCTGTTTCTACCTAATAAGGTACTGATGA
>VUQI01063115.1:0-13897 GCA_015106735.1 Paratilapia polleni | reverse complement strand
GTGCAGCTTATCACCCTCATTATTACGTGCATTGTGTGACAAACACACACACACACACACACACACACACACACACACACACATACACACACCTGGTTATTTAAGTAGTTTCATCCAAAGAGGACAAGTGTTTTTTTTATTGTTCCCTGGTCGTTGTCCTGTTTCTCTGGTAAATGATTAAAACTGATTAGTATAACTTCATGTACTTATGAGCGTAACCTCTCAAAAATCTAAACATTAAACTGTCAGACAGCTAGAAATCAGACCTGAAAGAGGCAAAAAACCTATTTCATGTTCAGATCAGAATGCAGTGCAGCTACAGGAATGTAGAGTTTATTGTGTGCCACCAGAATGAATAAAGACTTTAACTGTAATTAATTTTTAATCAGAAAATAAGTCTTTAAATTTTGATAGCTATTACAGCTAAGTTTAGCAAATTTAAACCATTCATTCTAAAACTGAAAACTGGAAAACAAACATAAATAAGATCACAAATACTTTTTAATTTGCATATTGTTTATAGTACAGTATATCCATCCATCCATCCATTTTATACTGCTTATCCTGGGCCGGGTCGCGGGAGCAGCAGCCTAAACAAAGAAGCCCAGACCTCCCTCTCCCCAGCCACATCCTCCAGCTGATCCGGGGGAAAACCAAGGCGTTCTCAGGCCAGCCGAGAGATATAATCTCTCCAGCATGTCCTGGGTCTGCACCGGGCCCTTTTCCCAGTAGGACATGTCCAGAACACCCTAGTCAGATGCCTGAACCACCTCAACTGGCTCCTTGCCAGGAGTAGCGGCTCTACTATGAGTCCCACCCGAATGACTGAACATCTCACTCTATCACTAAGCCCAGCCACCCTTCAGAGGAAGCTCATTTGCTCATTTGTATCCGCAGTCTCATTCTTTTGGTCACTACCCAGAGCTTGTGATCATAGGTGAGGGTAGGGATATAGATCGTCGGGTAAATTGACAGCTTCACTTTCACGCTCAGCTCCCTCTTTATCACAATGGACTGGTATAGCATCCGCATCACAGACGTGCAGACATGGCCCCAATCCGTCTGTCAATCTCCTACTCCACTCTCCCTTCACTTGTGAACAAGACCCTCAGATACTTAAACTCCTCCACTTGGGACAGCAACTCATCCCTGACCCAAAGTTTGCACGCCACCCTTTTCTGGCTGAGAGCCGTGGCCTCAGACTTGGATGTGCTAATTCTCATTCCTGCCGCTCCAGTGTGAGCTGGAGGCCACTATCTGATGAAGATAACAGAACCACATCTTCTACAAAAAGCAGAGATGAGATCCTGAGACCACCAAAGTGGAAGCCTTCTACCACTTGGCTATGCCTAGAAATTCTGTCCATAAAAATTATGAACTGGTGACAGTCCTGGTGAAATACCACTTTCCCCTCCTGAGTCACCTAATGGTTTCCCAGAATCGCTTCAAGGCCGACTGAAAGTGTCATTCCATGGCCTCACCGAACCCCTCCCTCACTGGATTTCTTTGCTTTGGCTACTGCCAGAGCCGCACTCTGCCAGTACCTGTCAGCTGCCTCCAGAGTCCCACGAGCTAACCAAGCCATGATAGGACTCCTTCTTCAACTTGACAGCTCCCTTTTCCTCCAGTATCCACCATCTGGTTTAGGGATTACCACCATGACAGGCACCAACACTCTGTGCAGCCACAATGGAGGTGTGAAACATGGTCCATTTGGACTCATCCCGAGCCTCCCTTGAAATGCTACTGAAGTTATGCTTGAAGTGGGAATCGAAGATCTCGCGGACCGGGACCTCTGCCAGACACTCTCAGCACACCCATTCTATACGTTTGGGTGCACCAGGCCTGTCCAGCATCCTCTTCACCACCTGATCCAACTCACCACCAGTTGGTGATCGGTTGACAGCTCAGCTCCTGTCTTCACCTGAGTGTCCAAGACATGTGGCTGCAGATGTGACGAAACAATTACAAAATCGCCCATCGGCTGGCGACCTAGGGTGTCCTGGTGCCACCCTTATAGTGGAACATGGTGTCTGTTATAGACAAACTGTGGTTGGCACATCCCAATCAGCCCTCCAGCCCCCCACCCAGTGACTCCAAGAAAGCTGGGTCCTCTGAACTGCCGTTTGGGGCACAAGTACAAACTGCAGTCAGGCACAAGGAAACAACCTTCTCGTCCACCAGGGAAAACTCCAATGTACAGGCAGCAAACTGGGAAGATACAAGTATACACACCCCAGCCCACTGCCTCTCACCAAGGGCAATTCCAGACTGCCCTCGGTGAGAGGCAGGGTGAACTGGTCCTGGAAAGGTAGCGGGTGTTGGAGATACCTTTGTGAGGCCATCTAATAATTTTTTCCCCTGTGTTTATGACCCTTTTTGCCTGCTGCTGAACAGCAATTAAAGCACATGTAGTATGCCAATATTTTAATGATCTTTTATGTTATCTTTCTTTACATTTGAGCAGATTTAAATTTGTACTATTTAACAAACACTTTTATTTCCATCCATCCATTCTCTTCCGCTTATCCTATTCAGGGTCGCGGGTGGGGGCTGGAGCCTATCCCAGCTGTCATAGGGCGAGAGGCGGGGTACACCCTGGACAGGTCGCCAGTCTGTCACAGGGCTACACTTTTATTTAACTAATTTAAATAGATTTTCTTGAGTTAGCCAGTTTATTAACTGATAAAAATGTTCTTTAATTATTTTGCTGGCTCTCTCTCTGTTTTGAATTCAATTTTAGAGGCATTTTTGGAAACACAAAATTGCAAGGTATAGTAGAAATAGATAAAAGCAGAGGTGTCAAATAATAAATAACGGCTGATTGGGGGCTTTGTGTCTAAAAACTTTGATAATTTTGATAAAACCCTTCTACCTCATCACCTCCAGGGTGGTCTCCGTGGTGATGACCCAGAGATAACACTGACCGCCTTCGTCCACATTGCACTCGCTGAGGCCAGACAGGCAGGGATCTCCTGCAGCATTCCAGGTTTGAAGATGGAGGTAAATCATGGACAGTACTGTCTAACAGTTGTTGTTTCTCTTATATGATATGTAGTAATTGTAACTGTAATTGTAATTGTACTAAATCCCACCCACGTGACATAGGAAGCGATAGGTGTAACAGCACAGTACCTGACGAGTGCTCTGACTAGAACAGGGAGGAGACCATACACGGTGGCCATCGCCTCTTATGCACTGGCTCTTGAGGGAGTGCCTCACAGTCTTCACCAACCATTACTCGAAGCTGCAGCTCGAGGTATTCTCAGAGTGATTATATTTTTGTTTTTTAATTGGGTTTTACATTTACTTTTGAATTTTTGTTTTCACTGCTGTTTTCATTTCAGTTAATTTCCAGAGTAAATTTGCTTGTTTCAGTTTAGTTTTTATTGTTCAAAAATATTTAGCTTTAGTAGAGTTTTTAATCATGTTACTTACCTATTTTAAATTATAATATAGGGGGAGATTTTAAACTTTCAGACACTCTAGTCTCACTGAATATTTGCACCAATACCTCCTCATGCTTAATGCATTGACAAATTTGACCTTATAATGCGAAATACTTTATTTATTCCATTTATTCCAAATTCTTTTGTTCAGCTGTTGAAATGATGATGAAATACTACTACTACTAATATTTATTATTATTATCTGGCAGATGATTCTGTCAGACAGGTATATTATATTACAGAAAGTGATAGCATGTGTGTGGCAGCAGAGCCAGTCCAGTAAATGGTGCTTACGGTGATCATTAGCATTGAATTAAACTGAAGAATATTCCTCTATATTTTAATTTAATTTTCATTTTCATTTTATTTTAGTAAGCATTGTGCTTTGTTGGAGGTACTAAATTGTGATCCGAGGCTGACATGTGGCTCTTGCTCTCAGACACGTTTGAGCTTGTGTGTGCACTAGAGAACTCAATGCATGGCATCGCTATATCATTGATATTGCGATATGACACTTTTTTTTTTATCACAAAAAAATTTATACCGGTATTATCACGGATGATATGATATGGCACAGCCCTCATAACTGCTCTTCTGCTTTACAAAGTGCAACCTAAAACTGTGTGCTCTTAAAGCTGGCATTCAAATATCATTCACTTTGTTGTTCTCACAAAAATAACATTGTGGTACAGTAGGCATTCATTATCAGTTAAAACATGTAGAAAAGGGAAATTAAAACATGAAGAACATACTTCAGTCCACTTACTGACAAAGTATCAAAATATTTTGGTCAACCATATTTACACAGTGTCAAAGGAAGTTTTTCAAAGGAAGTTCTGAAAATATGAACTTCAAAAACGTGTCAAAGCCATTGAGAAAAACTGTAACACATACCTCTAATTCTGTCTATCTCCTCCAGGTGGCAGCCACTGGCACGACAGGGAAAACCACTTGTTCACGTTGGAAGCTACTGGCTATGCCCTGCTGGCTCTGGTTAAGTTGGGACGTATGGAGGAAGCTGCAGCTCCCTTTAAATGGCTGAACAGCCAGCGAAGAAGAGGAGGAGGCTTCGGCTCCACTCAGGTACATGCAGGGGACGTTTGTCAGCTGAAAGACATTATTTATGTGTATGTCACTTGTTGATATTCTACTCTCTCAAGCGTTGGCTGTTCATGTCTTATTAAATCAACAAAAGGCTGTCAGTTAGGTTTTCCTTCTCTCTCTTCTTCCAGTCCACCATGGTGGTGTTTCAGGCTCTGTCAGAGTACCTGATCAAGAAACCTCCACCGGATGACCTCAGTCTGGATGTGGACATCAGGATAACGGGACGCACGGACATCCGCTACCATTTTGACCCCAGGACAGCCTATGCTGCTCGCTCGTCCAGGGTGAGAGGCATTAAAAGAAAGTCAGCCCACAGAGATAAAAAGAAGCAGAGCTTATGGATGAGTTTCATAACTTCAAACTGTGATACTTTGGGATTTAAGAACACTGCTGAGTGAAATAACATCAGATCATATATTTTTCAGATGCTCTTTACCAACAGTTTCTTCTTCTCTGGTGCTTTTGTTGTGTAGTTGCCTTCTAATCTTGATCTGGAAGTTAGTGCTCAAGGAAACGGACAAGGAATACTGGAGGTATGAATACACTTCTGGAGATGAATGATTCCATAAATAAAGGTCTCATTAGAAACAATGAAATTAAATATAGCAAGTGCTGTGTTTAGCTTATATTTGATGGTATAACCGTTTTTTGATTGATCTGTTTCTCTTGCTCCTGGTGTCTCTTTCTGTTTCCTGAAATTTGACCCAAGGTTGTGACCTATTATAACCAGCTGCATGAGGTGGATGAGAATATGCCCTGCCAGCACTTTGAGCTCAGCGTCGCTATTGAAGAATCCCGTGGTAACTCCACTTATAGCAGTGTCTCACATATGCATGATGTTGTTGTTCTTTGTCCCTTAACGTCAACTCATTATTAGTGTCAAAGACTGATGAAATACATTCTAGCAAAGATGCAATTTCATTTACTTGATATTTTGGAAACAAGCAGCATAAAACAGGACATAATTCCAAAGAGACTCTAATTTTCTTTAGTAATCATAAACTTAAAACACATACCATGACAAAGACATAAAATAGCTGAAAACATTGTTAAACTGAGCCTTTGGGTAATACTTATATAATGTAAGTTTCGATCTTCCAACATAAAGCATAGATTCCTAAACTGTTGGCTGTGACCCTGGCTGGTGGGTTGTGACGGTAATGCAAGGTCCAGCCAGACATTGTCTACTCTGAATCAAAAGTTTTTATCATCATGTTTGAAATTGCTCTGTGGTATTTGTGATTAAAAAAGAAATCAGAGCTTGTAAAACAGAGCCATGGGATTTTAATCAAGTGTTATTTTTCATTTGCCTGGTTTATCTTTGATCTGGAATGTATGTTATATCTCACCACGGGCAGGGAAAGAGTTCAAACAGAGCAGTGGATGTCAGGTGGGAAAAGGAGATCTGTTAATGGAGACTCAACCTTAATAAGCAAATAATCAGCAGATCAAAATGAATCTGCATAAACACAGGGAAGAAACTTCATGTCCGGCTGGTGTGTGATCAGAGTTGGGTTTAAAGGTTTAGGTGGACAGCAGAAGATTTTTGACTTTCAAATTATTCCTCTTAAATCTGGGAATGGCTGACATAAAACACATGATTTAAAATACTGATTTAAGTCTGTTTAATAAATTGTATTTCTATGGCTTTTTAAAAACAATGATGGTATTTTTAAAACACATTCACTTGACATGTGAAAGATCCCCAGTTCGAGACCAGGAGGAGACTCAGGGGGTCACACCCTCCTAGTGCCAGTCCCAAGCCCTGATAAATGGGAGGGGTGCGTCATGAAGGACATCTGGTGTAAATCCCTTCAAATCAAATCAGACATGTGGATCCATCTGCTGTGGCAATCCCTTGGGAAACAAGGGAGCAAAAAGCCAAAAGTACCTGCCTACATGGTATTTTTAAAACAGCAGAAGGAAAGAGACAACAATTGGAATATGTAAAACCTGTAAATGTCCCAACACACACCAAGTATCTTCAACAGTTTGTTTTTTTTAAATCATTGATTGCATATTTATTAACACAGTAGTTAGTATTTCATAACTGGATAAGATATCCAACCACTGTACAGTAAAGAATATTAAGTAACACTTTTCCTCTGTCCTGTAACAGAAAAACCTCCAGCAGATGTAGAAAAGTCCTTCCAGATCACCATCAAAGTGAGGTGAGTTACTGTTGCATGGTACTGTGCAAAATTTGAGGCACTAAAAAAATATATGTGCATTTTCTTATCTTTTAACCTCATACAGAGTGCAGTAAACCAATATTTGACCTTAAAACTGGACCTTTTTTTTCTCACTGCACTTGTGCAGTTTTTCAAGGCACATAGGCAGTAAACTGAAAAACGTCTCTTAATTTCAAACAAAACATCATGATGTTGAGATCAAGGCTCCGTGCAGGCCATACCATCTGTTACAGGGCTCATGCAAGATCTTTAGTTCTTTAGCACTGTGGATCCACATTTTATCTCAAACAACTGATGTTCATGCACTCAACCTGTCACAAATTATAACACTACTGGACGTTTATTGTACACTACATTTAAAGAAATTGAAAACACAGTATTCATGTTGCTCCAACCTCATGTGGCTCTCTTGCTATTCTACAAAAATCATAAGAATCTCCTTTATTTTTGATAAATAGAAGATTGAAGATGAGATTGTGTTGTTCATGTTCTCCTACTTCCCTCATTCACATAAGAAAAAGCAATACAAAAACATACAGTAAATGTTTACATTGTATGTACTGTGTATATTTAAGACTTCTATGCATCACACTATAATTTACTCATGAAAGTGGCTGGTTTTTCACATTCTTTAATTTTCCTTTTTTGTCTGACCAGTGAATCAATCACTATTTTGCTAAACTAGTGACTGATTCAATGCGTTTTCTTAGGACATTGAGAATCTGGTCCACAGGATGTGAGTTATTGTTCTAGCAGTTCAAAATAACTTTCTGAATTGATATGTTGCTACTCATATGCCTCGTGAGCTTAATCAGATCAGTTTGTGTGGATATAAATGTCCTTTCAGATTTAGATGTTCTCTTTCTCTTGCACAGGGCTTTAGGACCCAGAGATGTCAGGATGGTAGTTCTTGACATCAGTTTGCCCACTGGCTTCACCCCAGAAAACTCAGACCTGGAGCTGGTAATCTGCCTGAAAGAAAGCTTGCATGAATAAAGATCACTCAAGTTTAATTTTAGCGTTCTTCTATTCAGTAAGCCTGCACTTACTTTACATTCGTGAAAAGCCAAGAGGATTTTTTATTTATTTATTTTTTTGCTTTTATTGTGAAAAAACACTTGAGCTGCTGCTGTTGCAATGAAAATCCCTTTCCTTTCATTTATCAATATAAAACCAAAAAGCATACCTCAACTCACATAATGGGTTTAAAATGTTGTAGCAATAAATGCAGTCTTGTATTGTAAAAGTATCTTTAAAATAAGGTTAGAACATTTTTTTCTGTTCCCATCACCACAGTGAATCCCTGCCAAATAAAAGTTTGTAAAATGTTTTCTACACACTGTTAATTTCTAATTGATGGAAAAGATGACACGTTTGGGGTGAATTAACTAATTAATTCTTTACATGTCTGTCTCTAGTTGTCCAACTCAGTGGATCATTACATCAATAATTTCCAGATTGTAGATAATCTGAGTGACAGAGGCTCCCTGATCATCCACCTGTTCAAGGTAACAATGCTGTAGACCACTGTCTCAGTTATGTGATTGAAGAGAGAGGTGTTTGACTTCCACAGTTTTTCTTTAATGGAAAACTGTCCAGTTGAAGTCAGTTTTATATATCATTTTCAAGAAGAAGTATATTTTATAATTGTTTTTAATAAATTGTCCTCCCTTTAGGTTTCTCACAAAGAGCCAGAGATCCTGATCTTCAGGCTTCAGCAGACCTTCAAAGTTGGCCTCCTGCAGCCATCCTCAGTGACTGTTTATGAGTATTACAACCCCGGTAGGCAAACCTGGCCATAGACATTAAAATCAGAGATCCTGTGATACAGTATTCAATTCAATTCAATTTTATTTATATAGGGCCAAGTCACAACAAGAGTCTCTTCAAAGTGATTTATATTGTGGGGTAAAGATCCTACAATATTAGAGAGAAAACCCCAACAGTCAGATGACCCCCTGTGAGCAAGCACTTGGCGACAATGGGAATGAAAAACTCCCTTTTAACAGGAAGAAACCAGGCACAGGGAGGGGCAGCCATCTGCCATGACCGGTTGGGGGTGAGGGGAAACAGAAGAGAGCAGAGGGAGACAGGACAAAAGACACACTATGGGACAGAGCCAGAATTTAATAGTAACTAATAGTAGTAAGTAACTAATGATTAACTGCAATAGTGGTGTATGAACACATGGAGAGTGGTAGACAGCAGCCTAGGCCTATTGCAGCTTAACTAAGGGATGGTTCAGGGTCAACTGATCCAGTCCTAACTATAAACTTTATCAAAAAGGAATTACAAGTATTACAAGAAATACTTCAAAAACACTTAATACAACAGGATAACTGTGGATCTGCCTGCCGTATCACTTCCTCCCTCATGGCCAATCAAATTCTACTGCATCATTATATTCCATATAAAACCAACATGTGTAAAGAAACCCAATGTGAGACTTAAATTAATTAATTAATAAAAAAATATTACTCCAACTTTCCAGTATGATGGTTACAGACGCTCCTCTCTCTTTGTCACAGACCACCGCTGCACTCGTACTTACACTCCCCGTGAGAACAAGGAGGAGCTCAGTCAGATCTGCAGAAACAATGTCTGCCGCTGCACGCAAGGTAAAGCGTGCACGTGTTTGCAACAGCACATTAGCGGTTGTGTGTATTTTTTTTATATTTTCAACTTTGTTTTACTTTCTGTGGCTTCACAACCTCCAGGTGACTGCTGTGTCTCCAAAACCGACAGTGAAAACTTCTCCAACAAAGAAAGAGAGACATTTGCCTGCAAGAGCTTACACCATGGTACAATTCGCTTTTACATTCCCACAGGTTTAACACCCATGCTTGCACACTTGAGATTTACAGTTTTGCATGTTCACTAGGCGATTGCCACTCAGATGGTTTAAAAAATATTCAAATATAAGTGGTGAAAACTGTCAGTGGAAAAACAGATTTGTATTTGAATATTTCTAAAGACCACAGCATTAAACTTCCTCTTACAAGCAGCAGTGGAGCAGTGAAGGTTAAAATGTGTTTTGGCTTGGTGTAAACCTTGTGGCGCATCAATGGCTTTTTTGTATCATGGCACGAGGTGTTAAAAATACAATAGCAGGCTTCAACAATGTTGATTCAGAAGCATAAATGAAAGGATAATGAGAGAGTATCGATGATAACAGTAATATTTAAAAATGAAATATCGTTATTTTGTCAGTGATGCACATATGAAAATAATATGAAAGAATAAATAATTGTTCTTTTTGTATGGCTTTTTAAAGTTACGATTACAAACACTGTCACCATGTCCACGCATTTGTATTTTCAGTTCAGTTAATTGACCAGAAAGTTATAGATGGATTTGGAAATTATTATTGCCATTGTGTTTTGTTTTGTTTTTTTAATTCTCTCATTATTGTGAATTCTTTTAACTGGCACAAAAAAAGTGGGATAGTCAGGGAGATGAAGAAAGTAGACAGGAACTGGAAGGGTAGGCGTATGGCAAAGAGAGAGGTGGCACAGGCAAATGCTTATATTGAGTAGTGTGCAGTAGGAGTGACAGATGGGTTCAAGGTGGGGGTGGGATTACATCAGGGATCAACTCTGAGCCCCTTCTTGTTTGCAATGGTGATGGACAGGCTGTCAGATGAGGTCAGAGAGGAGTCTTGGACTATGATGTTTGCAGACGACATTGTGATCTGTAGTGAGAGTAGGGTGAAGGTGGAAGAGAGCCTGGAGAGGTGGAGGTATGCGCTGGAGACGAGGAATGAAAGTCAGTAGAAGCAAGACAGAATACATGTGTGTGAATGAGAGGGAGACAGGTGTAACAGTGAAGATGCAAGGAGCAGAGGTAGTGAAGGTGGATGAGTTTAAGTACTTGGGTCAGCCATCCAAAGCGATGGACAGTGCACAAGAGAGGTGAAGAAGAGATTCAGGCAGGGTGGAGTGGGTGGAGATGAGTGTCAGGGGTGATTTGTGACAGAAGGATAGCAGCAAGAGTGAAAGGGAAGGTTTACAAGGTGGGAGTGAGACCTGCTACGATGTATGGTTTGGAAATGGTGGCACTGACAAAAAGACAAGAGGCTGAGCTGGAGGTGGCAGAGCTGAAGATGCTAAGATTTTTGTTGGGAGTGACCAGGATTAGAAATGAGTATATCAGAGGGACAACGCAGGTTGAGCGGTTTGGAGACAAAGTTAGAGAGACAAGGCTGAGATGGTTTGGGCATGTGCAGAGGAGGAATAGTGGATACACTGGACAAAGGATGTTGAAGATGGAGCTGCCAGGCTGGAGGAAAAGAGGAAGACCACAGAGAAGATTCATGGATGTAGTGAAGGAGGACATGCAGAGGGTTGGTGTGACAGAAGAGGATGCTAGGGATAGGGTGAGATAATCCGCTGTGGTGATGCCTAAAAGGAGCAGCTGAAAGGAGGAGAAAAAGATTTTTTTTGTTATTTACCAGAAATACAGTTCATCAGTAATCTATGACATGTGACTTTTGAAATTCCTCATCCTTTATCAGATGATAAAGGATGTTTATATTTCAGTGTCATTTCAAGATTTCTCCCTGCTCTGTGGTTCAGTCCTGACAACCTTGTCTTAACAAGAAATACAACCATATAGACCGCCTTAAATTTGATTGTGACTCTAAAGAAAGAAGACACCCAAGAGCAGGGTTGGTTTATTTAGTTTATTTATGTGGACAGTGACACACTATATTCACTCTTGCCCTCTGTATCATTTCATATAAACAATGTAAAAGTTATATTTCTACAACCTCCAACCTTGAAGGAAGGCGTTGCTGGGTTATTCATTTGCACTTATTTTTTCCACAGCCCTGGAAGTCACATAGACTGAGTTTTTAAATAGATTCCTCCTTACTGTACTATTTCTTTTACCCTAATAGTGGTCAACTTGGTGTCTGTTGAATGTCATCATTTTCTGATTTGCATTAATTATTTATTTTGTTGTCTAATACTATTTTACAATTGCTTCAATTTAAAACAAATACCTGTCTTTAACCATTACTGGAAGTTTGTTGTATTACTGTGCAATCCTAACATATTGAGAGCACACACTATGTTAGTGCTCTTAGCTTCCAAATATAAGTAATTTCATCTTCAAGGTCAGTCCTGACTTAGACTTCTGTCTCACACAACGTTTTGTTCACAAATATATTTTCAAATATGTCAGCTGACTATATCCATGACCTCTATCTTTGTGCTCTTCTTTTCAACAGAGGGCAGAGAATAGGCAGATAGAGAATGACAGGCTCAGTAAGCCTGAGGTACACTCCTCAGTTGTCACGGTGGCCGCCGTGTTTCAGGGAGTTCATGGGAGATCCACATGTAGCTGGATTGATGGGTGTCAGATATAGATAGGACTTGTTAGTCTGTAGTGCCCACATCCCGGAGTATGAGACCATGGAGTGGGCATGGTTCCTGACCAGAATCCGCACTATGTTCAGCTGCTTCAGCCAAGGTTGTGAAGGTGCTACATCAACAAGGAAAGAAAATGTACATTGCAAATCAAGCTGGTATGTGTAGCATAACTAGAATAAATTCTCCTGAACCTAATTAATTAGGCTAAAGTTAGAATTAATAGCACAAAACTGATTTTGTCTCACTAATATAACGTGATTGCTTGCTATGAACCTCAAATAAGATGGAATTTATGAGAATTGTTATTTTATTGCTGATGAACATTTACAGTACAAAGTACAAAAACCTGGCTATAGTCAAGGAGTAAACAGCATATTCCCTCCGAATCTGGCCCCAGCGTTGAGAGGACTCCATAGATCTCTGCAGACTAGCTTAGCCACTTAACCAGTTTTTGGCTTGCATTCTCTGTATGTTTTGGAATCAACCAGTCAATAGCAAATAAGATACAGTACACAGAGACTCATTCTCATTTACTATGAGCTGCTGTGTGGATATTATGTTCAATAAAATATTCATTATCAGTATCTACAATACAGTAATAGCTACTCTAACAATAATGGCTATCTTAGCCACTTCACCACCTAGCCATGCGTGTTGCTGACGTACTTCCTCATTGACATAAATCAAATCTGATTTAGCGTGGGAAAATTCCAGCACATCGGCAGCCTGGTGGCAGCAATGAAAGAAAGATTTATAGGCAACCAATCTAAATGCTGGTGATGTCGTGTTTCTATGTCTATTACAAAGGACAAACACAACAGATTTCATAATAAAAAGTTAAAGCAAAAATGCTATCTAATGCCTCTTTAAACAGTACCTCACCATGAAATCTATCATCCAATGCAGGGGCGTGACCAGAAGGGGGGCGTGGGGTGGCACCAGCCCCCTGGAAATATGATTGCCCCCCGTACTGTAAAACTTACAGTCCCCAACACTATTAGGTGAGAGCATGGATAGGAGCAGTAGGAATGTAACTGAGTACATTTACTCAAGTACTTTACTGAGATTTAATGTACTTCAAGTTTTTAAGTATTTCCATGTTATGCTGCTTTCTACTTTATTTTAAAGCTTTATTTACTTATTATTTTGCTGATAAATTGCATTATTATAGAGCAAGCTACCCAGCAATATATAAATAATTAAAATCATCAACAACTGCAACATTAAAGAGATACAGCTCTGGAAAAAATTAAGAGACCACTGCAAATTTTTCAGAAATCAGCATCTCTACATATATGATGGTCATTCCATTCCAGTGTCTCTTGAATTCACACAAGCACACCTGTTTCTACCTAATAAGGTACTGATGAGGCGATAACCTGAACCAAATCTTATTTAACGAGGAAAAGTATAAAAACCATTGCTGTGGTCATCACTATCCTCTTGCAATAGGACCAACTGGATGGCAAAAACAGTGCTAGTAGTACATCAAAAGTAACGAATAAAAAAAACAAACAAAAAAAACAAACAAAAAAAAAATAACTATTGACCATGCCAAAAGAAATGAAAAGAAAAGTTTTGTGTGAGGAAAAGAAGGGTTCAATTCTGGCTTTACTGGCAGAGGGATACAGTGAGCGTCGGGTTGCTTCCATCCTTAAAATTTTTTTAAGATGGCGGTTCATAAGAACAAGGTCAAGCAGCAGACATTGGGAACAACAAAGCTACAGTCTGACAGAGGCCAAAAATGACTCTCCACTGACCAGGATGACCTTCACCTCGT
>VUQI01063113.1:0-18787 GCA_015106735.1 Paratilapia polleni | reverse complement strand
CAAACTTCAGCCTGGCTCTTCTTTGCTTCTCATTGATGAAGGGCTTTTTTCTAGCTTTACACGACTTGAGCCCTGCCTCTAGGAGCCTGTTTTGAACCGTTCTCGCTGTGCACTTCACCCCTGCCATTTGCCATTCTTTTTGTAGGTCACTTGATGTCACCCTACGGTTCCTGAGTGACATTCGAATGAGGTGACGGTCATCCTGGTCAGTGGAGAGTCGTTTTCGGCCTCTGCCAGACTGTAGCTTTGTTGTTCCCAATGTCCGCTGCTTGACCTTGTTCTTATGAACCGCCGTCTTAGAAATTTTAAGGATGGAAGCAACCCGACGCTCACTGTATCCCTCTGCCAGTAAAGCCAGAATTGAACCCTTCCTTTCCTCACACAAAGCTTTTCTTTTCATTTCTTTTGGCATGGTCAATAGTTATTTCTTTTATTCCAGTTACTTTTGATGTACTACTAGCACTGTTTTTGCCATCCAGTTGGTCCTATTGCAAGAGGATAGTGATGACCACAGCAATGGTTTTTATACAGGTGATCACCTCATCAGTACCTTATTAGGTAGAAACAGGTGGTGCGAGACATTGTGGCTTGTAGGCCACAAGTGTTGGAATTCAAGAGACACTGGAATGGAATGACTGTCATATATGTAGAGATGCTGATTTCTGAAAAATTTGCAGTGGTCTCTTAATTTTTTCCAGAGCTGTGTATATGTATGTATTCGCTACCAGACGTGAAAAAGTATGTGTTTTTAGCTTCTACTAACATTAGAGTACCGGTCCCTTTCCTTTATTTTTATTACTATAAAGATCAACTATCAGTCCTAAGGTTACATGCAGACAGACTGTAAACACAGTGTAGCTTTTAACGTCTAAAAATTTTCCATCAAACACATGAGCTGCAGATTTGTGTACCAACATAACGGAGAGATAATGACTAGCTAGCTTCCTACTACCTGCTGGTAGGAAAAGCAGAAAGAGTAGGAAGCAAAGAGTAACCCAGCACAGCCACTTCGCTAGAGTTTGTTTTTAATTGTTAAAGCGGGACTGACTCGCGTACGACGGAACGTGTGTGGTAACTCAATTTCCCAGAGCTGTAAGTTTAAATAAGCCACACACAGGCTAGCTTTATTTAGCCACGACGCTAGCCTAAAAGGCTCAGAAACTGCAACGTTACCATCGCCCTTTCAGAGGCGGAAAGCCTATGAGACCTTGTTGCTGATACAAAAAAAATCATGAATGTCTTACCTCGAGCTCTTGAGCTTCACACTGTTCTAATAATTTATCAAAATTTTCCTCCATAATCACAGCAGTAGGCATGATGATGCCTAGCTGTTACACCGGAAACTCCTCCTTCCTCCTCTTCTTCTTTGGTCTCTTTGCGGCATTATGAATTAGACGCCGGTGGGTGCACTGCTGCCCTCAGCTGGGTGAAGCCCAAACTACAATGCAAGACACAAATAAGGACACGGATAAACACCAACTAAAAAGAGAGAAAATAATACAAGAGTGATAATTTTTAATAGAAAAGGCTGTCAAAATAAAGTTTGCATTCACAGACGGGTGACAAATTAAAGAAAAACCCTCAACCCTTACAGAGATGGCATCCCGTGGATCCGGCATAGTTTGTGTGGTATGCTGGTATAGTTCACATGTACTTAACTCCAAATAACTGCAGTGTTGTTCTAACTGATCACCTTTACCCTATATATATTTTGGTCTATTCTAGGATGACAACGGCCCCATTCTGTATGGCATGAGAACAGGCCACCCAGTGGTATGGTGAGAATGAAAAGACTGTGAATCGTAACCTTTAGCCTTCACGGTCCCCAGATTGAACACCTATTTGAGATTTTGGAAAGACATGTTAGACAGCGCTTTTCATCACCTTCATCAAAACACCGGGGGGGGGGTCTTTTAGAAAAAGTGTGTTAAGTGCCTCTATTCTAATTCTAGAAATAATACGAAGGTGCAGTAAACCTATTCTAGCTGCACATGGTGGCCTCAGTAAAACACTTTATACTGTTCTTCCTTCAATTTGTCCTTTGTATAGTGCATTTTTCATCATTATTGTCATGTCAAAACTGATTTACCTGCATAACCTAGTCACATAAATGTCATGACAGTGATACCATCATACAAGACTGTAAAGGAAGAAAATAATTTAAAAAAGCTATATGTATCTGTCTTTGTGATGGAATTTATGATGAGACCAGGTTTGCCCTTGACAATAAGTTGTAACCTCACACACAATTATAAACCCCTCCATGTCAATAAGGAAAGACATTATGTCTATGCTGTTAGAGGGGTTAACCCTCCAACAGCCCAACAAAACAAGTCAAAAAGACAAAAGATTAGGAGGAAAAACACCTTAAAAATAACCTAGACCACGATGTCCACCAAACACACAACTGTACAGAAAGTTTTCCGGACAGCTAAAGAAAGGCAATGACCATCACTGCTCTTTATTATAATGTAAAATTTTGATCCTCCAGAAAGTTTAAATATATTATAAACTGTGTTTGTAGTACAATTATGTACTACAAATGAGCCGGCGAATCTGAGAGGAAGGTCTGACACTTTATTAAACATACCACAAGTCACTGTTGTTTCTTTAAGTCAGTTATGCTAGAGTTCAAAGAGTTTTCATTTGGTATAAATGATTATTTTTCATCTTGTTAAAAATGCTGTGGCTCAGCCACTTTCAGACATAACTGTAAGTGTAGATTTATTGTGTATGTGGCACTTCTACCGGGGAAACAATCACACTTTTAATAACAATCACAGTGCTGAGAACGACTTTCTCTTAATTCACTAACGATCCTGCTGCCAGTGCTGGGTATTCCTCTGTTTTAATTCCTTTTCATCTTTTCTTTTCCTTTGATGCTGCCCACTATATACCTTTTTATCCCTTCCACCTCTAAAACATAGCTTGGCAAAAGAGGCGCAGCTCTAATGTGCTTTTATTATTTTGACAGATATTTTACTGTTGATATAGAAAATTCATCATTCTCTAAGCTTTCGATTTTTATCGGCAATGAGGGCGATATTTCACACTTTAAAAACAGTAAATGTTTAAAACGCTTCAAACATCTTTTTCAAATACTGTTACACTTTAAATTAGACATTTTGGAATCACTTTGAAAAAAATCATGTTGTCTTTATTAATCTGAGATTAAAAGAATTTTTCAAATTATTTTCCTGCAGGTCATAATCTTCAACAACTTTGTTTTTATCATTGCTAGAACACAGCATCGAGTCATCCATTTATCCGCTTGACAAACTCCTTTTAATCTCTAAGGAAATAATGAAAATCTTATAAAGACATGCACACTGACCAGTTTGTTTGACATTTTCATCACTGATTTGAAAAGGCTGATTCTTGCTGGATCACAGGGGGGATTTTTTTTTGGTGCAGACATACATTCTTCTCTTTCATTTTTTTCTTTTTCTTTTCTTTTTTTTTTTTTTGTAGATTTAACATCGTGGAAGGGCACATCATATATTTGGCATTGTCCCTGGTTGTCAGGAGGCATCTCAGATGTGCCACAGTTAGAAACATGAGACTTGAAGAGCTGTTGGAGGCATGTGTGGTAAAAAAAAAAAACTAAAGCAGATCAGCTCCACAATGACTATGATTTCAAAAAGAAAAATGTGATGTTGTAATGTGAAAGTATTTTCATATGCCTTTAAGGGTATTTTATGTTGATGTTGTTGTATCACTTCAGTGGTGTAAACTTCTCTTTTTAATTAATCAAATTATGTAGGTAAGAATCATTTGGAATAAGCTGTCCAGTTCAATAAGATGTTCAGTAAATTGTCTTCATAAACTTTGACAGAACAATCTTGCCACGAGGTGCATTCATGGCTGCTGCAGTGAATGAACAGCCAGTGAATGCACTTTCAGCTTTCATCTTCACTTGTGGATTAAATTTGCTTGGCTGATTTGAAAATGTTCAGAATTTGTCCATGAAAGTTTATAAGATGAAAGTTAAAGTGTCATAGTCTGCAGATTATGCAGTGGGTGGAGTGTGACGCTGAGGACCCAAAATGCACGTATGAGGTTATCCTGGAAGAAAACTTGCTGCCTTCTGCTCTGACAATGTTCCCCAATGTTTTTCATTTTCTACAAATAAATGCTCTAAATGAAAATATTTGTATTTGGAATTTGGGAGTTATGTTGTCAGTAGTTTATAGAATAAAACAAAAATGTTCATTTTACTCAAACATATATCTATAAATAGCAAAATCAGAGAAACTGATCATTTTGGAGTGGTCTCTTAATTTTTTCCAGAGCTGTATACACAGAATGGCAATCAAGGGAAGTGGACACAGCTGGGGAAAACAGGGCACAGCTGAACTGAATCAGATAATGAGACAAGGGGGAAGTAAAACTAAAAGCAAGGCACACAGGACAAATAACTATCAAAATAAAGCAGACTTAACAACAAGATAGGGGAACACAGGGGAGATAGGATAACCTGAAACAATAAATGAAATATAAAACAAAATTATAACCAGGAATTAAGGACTTGGGAATAAAAACATGAAGCACATATAAGCACTAAGCAAACTAAGAATCAAACAGAAAATATTTAAACAAAAAGAACTTGAAGAAAAAGTCCATGAACTCAAAAACACTGGGTGAAAGACCCAGGACCATGACAGAAAGTCACATAATAGGTGAAACCAACCTTAGACTGTATATCAAAGATGGACTTAGCCACTGTGACATCACCCATTGGTTTGGACTCTGTCTTTTGAAGCCTCAGTGTTAGTGTTTTGGCTGTCACCATGTTAGTGTTTTTAACATTTTAATCAAGAGCACTGAGTGCTCAATTAGCTTACGCTAGCTAGCTTGGCTACCAAGCACTGGTCATTAAAATGCTCCAATAGCACAGACACCGCAAAGAGGTCCAGTAAGTGACTCCAGTTGGCTGAGCTGAGACCTAGCAGAAGCCTCAGACAGGCTGTGGAGTTTAAACAATGCTCATTTGGTACTAAGGGGCATTCAGAGTTTCTCTTCTGCATATCTTGGTTGTAATGAGTGGTTATTTGAGTTACTGTTGCCTTCCTATCAGCTCGAAGCAGTCTGGCCATTCTCCTCTGTCCTCTGACATCAACAAGGCGTTTTCTCCCAGAGAACTGCTCCTCACTGAATATTTTCCCTTTTTCAGACCATTCTCTGTAAACCCTAGAGATGGTTGTGTGGGAAAATCCCAGGAGATCAGCAGTTTGTGAAATACTCAGACCAACCCATCTGGCAACAATAATCAACAAACACGCCACATTCAAAGTCACTTACACCACCTTTCTTCCCCATTCTGATGCTCAGTTTGAAGTTCAGCAGGTCGTCTTGACCATGTCTACATGCCTAAATGTGTTGAGTTGCTGCCATGTGATTGGCTGATTAGATAGCTGTGTTGATGAGTAGTTGAACTGTATCTAATAAAGTGGATGGTGAATGTAAATCAATTCATGCTACAACTGGGTCATAGTATAAAGCACTGAGGGGTTGTGGGCCAAAATATATTTCTGAACTGTTGCCACATTATGAACCATCCACACATCAGTTTGCTTAACTCACACTTTTCCACTGCCATGTGTTAAATCATATTTGAAGCATTTTATTCTTATCGTCCACTGATTCTTATCCTTCTGTTTAGCAACTTTTAGCTTATTTTTTTTATCTTCTATATTTTACTCATTTAAAATACTTTTAATACACACATTTTTATGCTTTGGTTTGATGCTTTTTATCTATTTCATGTCTTTGAATAACTGACTGATATCTTTACTGACAACAGCAGCCTTATCTGCTTACAGTGTTCTGCTAATTTCAACAGGAGATAAGACTGGACCTTCCTGTTATATTACAATTACAGTGTTACAGTTCTTAATAACTAAAATGGCCACTTATGACAAACCTAGAAGACTTTTTTCAAACATACTACCTTAGTGCTCCTGTCACATTCTCAATAATTCAAGCATTAAGGGACCAGAATCCCTGTTATGGTATAGGCCCATGGAGGGGATCAAAAGAATGCAAAGTAGCAGTGTTAATAGTTTAAAAATGCTGAAAGAGAATCCCATAAACACATGAATGAATCACATTTCAACACAAGACGAACATCAGAACAGCTTCCTTCTCTGAAGTCTGGATGACATAGAATAGAATATAAACAATAATAATAAGAACCGATTTTATTTACGTAGTTTGTCTGCTGTAAATATATCTCAGTGTTCAGCTCTGAGAACAAATCACTGTCTGCAGCATCAGTGGAGTTCACAAGAACTTTTGATGTTCCTAATTCTTTATATACGTGAAAGATCCCCCTCCAGACTTTCAAGAAACTCATTTTACGGCACTCTCTAGCTAACTTTATATAAGACTGTTTGTGTTTCAAAGAGAGAAAATGCTCGTCCAAATGTTGAAATGTGGGAAACAGTTAAAAAAACAGATTTTAAGAGCACATTCTGCCTCATAAACACCCCATTATAAAAGTAACTCTGTGATTTCGGTGAGAAAAGGCACTATGTTAAGGATGTGATGCTGAATGGTTTTATTCCCACCACTAAAAGCTGCCAGGCTTCCTATAAATAACTGAGTGGGACTTTGATCTTCGAATTTTAAGAGCTTAATGACACTGAACACATGACTGAGTCCAGAAGGATGGAGCAAGAGGAATTGTTGGGTTCCTTATTTTCACTTAACTAAATAAGGTGAATGCAGGTGTCTCATATTTTCCAGATTTCACTTTATTGTTTTCATTTAACAATAAACATACAGTACCAGTCAAAAGTCTGGACACATGTTGGTATACTCTGAACATGACTGTAGTAATTCACAGTGCAGCAAGAGCTACTCAAACAAGACAGTTACTCTAAGGGCTGACAAACTTTAAACTACAGCAGTGGAAAGTAAGGGGCCCTACTGCCTATAACAAAGTAAAATCCACATAGAAAGGCCTCAGTTGACCGGGTTCGAGGCACTGAGGAGGCATTCGGATTAGATGCCTGAACCACCTCAGCTGACTATGTTCAGTGTGAAGGAGCAGCGGTTCTACGCCGAGCTCCTAACCCTATCTCTAGGCCTGAGCCCAGCCACGCTTTTTAAAACTGCTTGATTAATTTGGGAGAAGATTGTGGGGTTAAGTAGACCCCTTCACATTATTTAGCACATCTTACAAAGCCTTGTTGGCAAAATGCTTTGAAGGCAAAATTCTGCCAAGGCCAACAAGCTTCTTAATTTTCTTATCAGGGTTACCAAGGTTGACAACAATGGTTGAGATTTTATATGCACTCATTCACACTATTGCAAAAGACAGCCCACAAAGATATCAGTTGCTTTTACCCCCATGAACAATTGATCAACACTGTTATTTTTCTGTTCAGGTCAGCCTGGCAGTTTTTGAATTTGCTGTCTCTCTATTGTTCATTTGTTGTCTCAGTGCATCATACGTGCCTTACTGTTTAACACTTTCAGTAAAGAAAATTAAAGAGGTGGTAAAAACACAATGCAAGTCATACAGTCTTTATCATCTCTCCTCTTTACATTGTGTGAACACCTTTGTGCCAACCTGAGTTATTACTCTGCAGGCTTACAAAGAAGGACAATGCAGCTGCTTTGGGGAGTTATTTCCTTGACGAGCGGGAGAATTGTTCTCTGATGATTACTTGTAACCTCTGGGCAATTATCTGCATTCAGTGTCCACTTTTTAAATGTCAGATATGGGGGCTGAAGGTCTGCTTGTCTGATTAGACCATTTGTTGAACGGTCTGTACAATTTGTTTGCAGATTTTCAAAACTACTTCAGCACACTGCTGGACTGTAAGGTGCTATTTTAGCACAAGAATCAGTCAGAGCAAAAACCTAAACAAGTTATATTATCTTAATCATGGAATTTCAAGGATATCATATAGCTAAGATTGCACTAAGAGTTTTAATATTTAGAAAAACAGCTTAATTTTTTTCACTTTGCCAAAACTGGAACATTTTTTTGCTTTGGTCACTAGCAGATTGTCGCGGTTGCCTATACTTTGCATGGAAAACGCCAACTTGTCTGCAAATGGTCACCAACCGCCCGACGTGCGATAGCGAAACTGTCAAGCGGTTGGTGACCATTTGCAGACAAGTTGGCATTTGCACCAGGCTTTTTCAAGTTTCACTGCTGCTCGGCAAGTAGTTGGCAAGTGTTTGCGGACAAGCTGGCATCTTCTATGCAAACTACAGGTGATCGCAGCAATCTGCTAGCGAGCAAAGTCAAGGCCTTAGCTGTCACTCCAGTGAAAGAGGCATACATAAGATGAATAAAGAACTTCAAATGTTTGTGTGGTCAGACTTAAAATCAACTCACAATAACAAGTGTAATTTTTGGAAAAGGACAACACAAGCTGGGGCGGCACAGTGGCGTGGTGGTTAGCACTGTTGCCTCACAACAAGAAGGTCCTGAGTTCAAATCCACCATCTGGCCAGGGCCTTTCTGTGTGGAGTCTGCATGTTCTCCCCATGTTTGCATGGGTTCTCTCCAGGTACTCTAGCTTCCTCCCACAGTCCAAAGACATGTGGTTATTATGGTTCACCTTATTTGACCTTGCCCTGAAACAGAAAACTCTTTCTACAACAAAGACACTTCCTGCTAATTTATCCATCTTCCCTTTGACCGGACTACTTCTTTTTAACTCATCTGTCTTCCCTCAAAAGTATAGTTTAACCATTTACTTCCATCCATCAACCTTTGGGCCTGAGGACATTTAGGTTAACAAGTATTACTAAAGCATCAATATTCAGTTGTGTTGGGTCTAATTCTGCTCCAGTTGACTCATTCAGGTGTGTTCTCACCACAGCTGTAGGCTATAAATCATTCACGCTGACTGTTGGTCCCAGCAGACAAGAAATATACTTTGTCTTTCTACAAAATGAGACATTTATATGAAAACAGGTCAAACTGTGTGTTATTACTTTGCATCCGCCAACAAGGTCATCGCAGTCTTATTTGTTTTACTTTTTCTGGTGTTCCTGTAGATGATTTAAGGTTTCCGCTCGACCTGTTCCCCTCTTAGTATTAAATATGTTTCCTCAGTAAATTCGTGTTTGGTTTGCAGAGTGAAAGAATAAAAGAGAAACAACAGAGAGGGAGAACATGTGCACCTTACACGTTATATCATCAAAGTGCTTTGTTCTTTTTGATGTCTGCATAAATTACTACTCCTATTACCATCATAACTTTATTTAAAAATACAGTGTTCTTGGTGATTTTAGTGCCTGAGGTCAGAAGTCGTCCCTAAATAGTTCTGTCACATTTTTTAATCCATGCTTACATCTCAAGTTCTACCTAATTTTCATACCATCAAGGGCAAACATGTTTTATTAACTGGTTTTCTTTTGAATTAATCAAAGATTTGAATATTCCCCTTTCACTTTTTGTCTTTCTTGAGGCGTTTACTTACTTTTGTTGCCTCTGGCTGACAAAAAAAAAAGAATGTTTCCATACCGTGAAGAAAAGGAGGATACTGCCTAAGGGACCTGTGGAGGTTTGGGCTGCACCATTGGCTGGAAATTCATAACATGAGTCCTTGTTTGTAGTTTGTAGAATCTTCTTTTACTGACGCTGTCATTTCATTGTTGCTTTTCAGGATAAAGCAAGTGGGATGTTGTAATACTTCAGGATCTAACTAAGAATTTGATCTTTCCCTACAGGTTAACTTGGCATGTACTGTGCATACATAAACATAAAAACATTAACTAAAGTGAAGTGACTATTACAGATATTGTTTTGCAGACTTTTTTTGACTTAGTTTTATTGTCACTGTGCATATTACAGGCACAAAGCCAATTAAATGAGAAGTGAAATAAAGTTATTTACAGCTTAAGGGCATGTATGATGGCGTTTACAGAATAAAATAAAACTCATTTCTCATTACAATGCTAAAAATCATACTGTGTGGCCTTTGAAAACATATCTACTGATGAAAACCATTAATGTAGAGACACACATAAGTACTAGTTCACAAGCCTGTCATCCAAGAGACTGATGTTCCAGTCCTGAGTTTAGTTTTAGCACTTACTTTTGTGCAGTTTTCACTCGCTGCTGATTATGCTTCCAGCTCCATATTTTTATTCTTGGACTCTACTAGAGGAGTTTGCACAGTTCAAAATAAACCTTATATATTTTGTACTGGGCCTTGGTGCAGACTGTCAGTTCAGTCCACTTTTAAGTCCAGTTCTCTTTAAGACAACTATCTTCTGATTGGCTGCCCCTCAAACAACAGGTTTGAATAGCATGTGAGTGGAGCTTCATGGCTCACACTCTCATATATAGGCTTAGAAAAATGATTAACCTTGTGGGTTAAACACATTATGCTTAAAAAACAGTGGGTTAAATGTGACACTGAGGGATATTGATCAAATGTTTATACAGTGCTTAACAAATATATTAGACCACCACCCAGTGTAAGGTTTATGTCACAGCTGCCCTGAATTAACAGTATTGGTGATTACCAAAATCCACCAGTATGCACAAGCTCTTAAATCAAAATCATATTTTTAATGCTAAAATATAATTATTGTTCAAATTTACTGTTTTACAAAAAACAGAAAATAATAGTAAAGCACATCATTATTTTTTGATTAAGATGCCAAATTACAGTTATTTACCTGCATTCCTGAACAGAAAAATTAGTTTTAGTGGTTGAATGTTATGCTTGATTCATTTCTGACTTCTCAGAGAAATCCAGTGTGGCGGCTCAAAAACTTGAATTCAGTTTTGAAATTCCTCACTCCTTTTCAAAATGATTGAACATCGAGAAGTCACTGAAAAGGAAATAGTCTGCATTAAAGCACTTCATGATGACAGGTGGTCTAATAAATTTGTTAAGCAGTGTATGTGATGAGTTGGGGCTCTGTGAAGTCTTTCCCATCTGTAGACATGAGTTTTGCAAATCATACCACGCTTCAAAGGAGCTCAAAGATTCTTGGAACACCTTCACTCGAGGCAGCAACTTTTTCCTGACCTAAAGGCATTGACTGCATATATTAAGATGGATGGAGCCACCATCATATAAACCATCGGTTAGTCAACTGTTATTGTGAAGCCACGAGTGGAGCGTTTTTGTCGTTGACCAAACATGATGAGTGGTGGATCCGACTAAGACATTGAAGGGCACTGCACACTCTAAACCATACACTTCTTTTCCTCCATTTTGACTGTACTTGGGACCATAATTTACCCAATATGCATCATGTTGTATTGTTGTAATTATTAGTAACTGAGACCATGAAAACATTAGGATGCTGTTTCTGTTGAAACAGCATCCTGCTACTTCGTTGAAGTCATTAAGGCAAGTCTTGATAAGGGAGGAGTGGTAGGTGCTGTTTTTCTGGACCTGCGTAAGGCTTTTGATACTGTAAATCACTCAGTACTCCTCTCAAAGTTATTCAAAATCCATCTGTCTACCAATGTACTAAACTGGATTTAGTCTTATTTATCTAACCGCTCTCAGTGTGTCAGAATAAAAGACAAAATATCATCACTAAGAGCTTGTACTATGGGGGGGCCACAAGGCTCCATCTTAGGATCATTGCTGTTATTTATATAGTATATACATCAATGATTTTCCATCTGTGTGTGATGGTGTTGAAACCTTGATGTATGCTGATGACAGTGTTATATATACATGGCAAAGACCCTGAACAAGTTGCTGCTAAATTAACATCTACCATGCAAAATGTTGTAAAGTGGTTAAATAATTCATGTCTTACTCTGAATATAGAGACCGAACAGTGACAGTGTTCTTTCAGAGTAAACACAAATAAAAGTATTTTCCCAAACATCTTGTTGATGGAAAAGAGTTAAAAAATGTTGACGAGTTTAAATATCTAGAGGTTACTTTAGATTCCACTCTTAAATTAAAAAAAAACATATTAAAAAGATGTGTCATACACTACCAGGTCCAGCTCAAGGGGGGACTGCAGTGTGCCTAAGCAAAACACCACTTTTCAGCCTTCTCCTATAAAGCAATTAAAGCCTGGAATATGCTTCCAAAAAATCTGAAAATTTGTACAGATTTCCATATCTTCTCTTGTGATGTGAAAAAATTGATTTTGAGTACTCAGTCTTGTGAGCATTAATTTCATTATAACTTGATTGGTTTTTATAGAATTCTGTTTATATGTGATTAACATTTTAATACTTGTGTTGTTTATCTTTTGTTATTTTGTGTGTGTGTGTGTGTGTATGTGTATATACGTGGGTATGTGAGTGCGTGTATGTGTGTTTTGCTGATTAATTTTAACTGCATTTCACCGCAGATGCAAATTAGCTAGTAGCTAAATCTGGTACAAGCCATCTTTTCCTTTTATGTAATTAATGTATTTTTTACATAGTCCCTGAAAGAAATAAACGCTGAAAAGAAAAGAAAAAAAAATTTAATTGTTTACAGAGGTCATAGACCAAGCGAGTCAAGTCTTATAGACTTTCTTTACAACTAGACTTCTTTTTGCGACCAAATGGGTTTTAAGGCCAGGACGTACAGCTTACAAGTGCAAAGAAACACCAACTCAAGTCTCAAGGCACAATGCCATCTGAGAATAAACAGACCCACTCCCTATTCAGCGATGGTTGGAGGAGTCAAAGGAAAAATCCTCGACTTGAATCACGCTTTAAGCTGCAAGAAAG
Source organism: Paratilapia polleni (assembly GCA_015106735.1). Lineage (NCBI taxonomy): Eukaryota > Metazoa > Chordata > Actinopteri > Cichliformes > Cichlidae > Paratilapia > Paratilapia polleni. Next base: position 6,114 of record VUQI01063113.1, on the reverse strand, counting down.
TTTATTTCTCCCTAAGCCTTACTACTCAACAACTGTATCAAGTTTCCCCGTGCTTGTCATGAATTAGATCCAGCAAGAAGCTCACTTTAGTGCAACCACATATCATAGTTCATCTTGGCACAATCTCAACCTCCTTTGATCCTCCACTTTGTTGTGTTCTCACGCCAAGAACGGCACAGTTCATCACCATTAGAGATCTGTCTATGGGCTGAGATTCACAGATGGTAGGCGGGTGCATGTCAGGATTTTTCCGATATTCCCATAAGGGATGGAAACATGCAATATTTATGATTTTACTGTTTGAGTGTGTATATATGTCTGTGTGTGTGTGCGTGCGTGCGTGTGTGTGTGTGTGTGTGTGTGTTTTGAGTTAATTTTTCCATGCCGACAAACTGAAACATGTTTGATGTCTAAGCAATTGTCCCTTGAACTGCTCGCTGAATGGCTCCTGCTCTTTAATGCATGACAAGCACATCAACACGAGCACACAAAGCAGCTGAATAATTCACAGTTAAGTACTTCTTACTTCAAGACATATTGGCTAAGTCCTCAACACTTTAAAGTTAGAGTGAGTTTTAGTGGAATTACCTCAAATCTCAAATTCTTTCTTATGTTGTGTGTTTTAATGCCTTGTGTGGGTGGTCTTATGTACTGTGATTACTTCAAGTTTCTAAAAATCTAAGTTGAATTAGTTTATTGGTGCACTGACTGTCAGAACATTCATTTTTAAAGAACTTATTTCTTATTTGCTTTTACTGTACTTAACAGACTTAGAAGGCAAAAAGGGGATTTTGGAATGGTGATGGGTGTCTATTACAACACTGATAAACAAAATCAGTGACATCATGAAGTACAGACAAGTGGTAAGTAGTAATGTGAAGGCACAGTTATCGTTTTTGCCTTTTTGACATTGTTCAGACTACTGTCAAACAAAGAGCCAACCAGCCAGTTAAAACAACACATTCTCATTCCCACGGTCTCAAAGATACACACACAGTTTCCTTTATCATTGCTGCCGGCCACAGTGATGCAGAGAGCAAGCAGTCCTGTCCAAAGGATGTCAGAGTCTGCATGAAGAACCTCATTTTTGCACTTAGTTTTGCTTTGTTTTCACTCTTTTACCTCATTTGGTTATTTTATGCATGAAAAAACAGTGGGTTTGCTTTAAACCTGCATGTTGAAAAATTATGCTTAAAGCTCTTTTGCTGTTGCAGAGCTTTGCTTTGTAGCAAAGCACAGACTTTGCTGTTAGCTTTGTGGTACTAATTAAACATGCTACTGAAGGAAGAACTGTGTGGATGACATCTTTATCAGGATAGAGATTGGTACAGATATGTGGGTATATGAAAAGTTTAGTGTTATATTATTAAATAGCAATTACACAGCCGGTTGCAGAGTAATGCAAAAGTAATGTAGTGTGACAAATTACTTTATTCTTGGAGTAAAAAAGTAATGTATTACTTAAAAAAAGAGCAAGAAATAAATGTGTAATACATTAATGGTTAATTAATGACCCCAAAACTGATGGCAAGGTTGTTGGTTCAATGCTGTGTGAGTTACTGTTTGATGACTAGTATTTCTGGGGCCGATTAATACACACGGGTGCTATGATGAGTACAACAACAGCATTGTGTGCACAGTATATGAGACAAATGTCAAAACAAATGTGTCCTCTACTGCAGCAGTATGGCTTACTGATGTGATTTTAATAGCTTTTGGATGACATCAGGGCTCTATGGCACACAGGAGTAAGAAGTCAGGCTTTGGATTCAGGCACAATACTTTTTAGGAGTACTTTGTTGTTTGTTCTTTTCCCTGGATTTGTTGAAAAAAAAACTATATAAAATATGATCAGCTGTTTCCTAAAGGCTAAAGTAGAACAAGGGGAGCATCCTGTACACAGCAGCAGAGGTAAGAATGATGAAATGTAGACAACATCTCCTGCCCTCTCTCTATGTGGGGAAATGATGCATCTGCAAAGCCTGCAGCTTTCCACCCTGCTGTGCTTCCTCTAACACCAGCCCTGCCCCAGCATCAGCCTCAGGAAAAATAATCCTACTTATTTTTTCATTTTTTAAAAATTTCTTTTGAAACAACAGATCCTAGACAGAGTATCATAGACTGTATATAAAAGATGGATGTAGCCACTGTCACCCACTGCTTAGTGAGGTCCCATTATGAAGCCCAGAGCTGAGCATATTTACTATTTGGTTTTTTGAAGCTGAATGTGATGAACAAGTGTGGTTCCTAGAGTTTCTAAAAGTAGAATGGGAGGCAGAGCCTTCAGCTTTCAGGCCCCTCTCCTGTGGAACCAGCTCCCAGTTTGGATTCAGGAGACAGACACCCTCTCTACTTTTAAGATTAGGCTTAAAACTTTCCTTTTTTATAGAGCTTATAGTTAGGGCTGGATCAGGTGACCCTGAACCATCCCTTAGTTACACTGCTATAGGCTCAGGTTGCTGGGGGCTTCCAATGATGCACTGAGCACTTCCTCTTCCTCACTTCCTTTCACTCTCCATGTGTTTATACACCATTTGCATTTAATCATTAGTTATTATTAAACTCTGTCTCTCTCCCATAGGTGTGCCTTTTTGTCCTGTCTCCCTCTGCTCTCTTCTGTTTCCCCTCATCCCCAACTGGTCACGGCAGATGGCTGCCCCTCCCTGAGCCTGGTTCTGCCGGAGGTTTCTTCCTGTTAAAAGGGAGTTTTTCTTTCCCACTGTCGCCAATTGCTTGCTCATAGGGGGTCTTCTGATTGTTGGGGTTTCTGTCTAATATTGTAGGGTCTGTAGCCTACAATATAAAGCACCTTGAAAAAACTGAATTGAAAATTGAACTGAAATTGAATTGTTGGATTTGAGTGAGAAACCAAAGAACGTCCCATGCTCATATGGTAGTCTGTCAATAAAATACCCTGCTTTATCAACCTTTTTGCCTCTTATAGGGGCATAACTTACAAAATTACATCATGTTGTATTCAGTGAGTCTTTAATCTTACAACTGAGAGCATAAAGTCTTTAGAAAAATGTTTACCAAGGTCATAGATCAACTGAGCAGTCAGGGCATTTTCTTATAGACTTCTATACAATTAGTCTTCTCGTTACAACCAGGGGAGTCTCCCTCTCCTGGCCATTAGAAAGAATGCAGGTTTAAGCACTTGGCTTCACTTTTCAGACCTGGAAGATATGTCTGTCTTTTTATATATATAGTCTACAGTCAGTTTAAATCTTTGGTAAATCTAGATTAATGATGATCATCAACTAAAATGAGTTTGACACCCCTGTTTTAGAGCATGGTAGCATTTTAGATATGCAGATGGAGTATTTTTCTAATGTCTGTAGCCCCTTTCTATAATTCTCACAGTCAGCTTAATGAAATAGAAAATGCAAAGAAATACCAGCCCAGTATGAGACATCTGCTTAAATATATTTCTTTTCTATATTTTCATCTTTTTGAAATTTTAAGAGACAAATTGTTTGTTAGGTTCCTTTTATTTGATGTACATGGATTTACTGCCAATGTATTGTGCAGGACACGAGTTGTCATATATGTAAAATTACTGTATTCTGAATAGATTTTGTGGTATCCCTATAAGCATGGAGGATTTGCTGCAGGACAGTGATTGTGCTGTTTTTTCCCACAAGAAATTACTTAGTTACAAACATTTTGCATAACTTCATGTTTAACACTAAAAGAGGCTTTGTGTGTATATGTGTACAGCCATATGTGTGTGCATATTATTTAACTTGCTCTCTATTCCCCTGATACACACAAACAGAGACACACACACAAACAATTTGTGAAGCTTTTTGATTTCACACAAGGTTGGCCATGCGTTTCCTGATAAAATGTGATAGTGACCTGAAAGTTGTATAGACACACATAAACACAAGCCGAGGCAAGTGCTTGTGTGTGTGAGTGTGTGTGTGTGTGTGTTTCATTTTATGGGGGAAGTGGTCAGAGACTGCCCTCTGGGTTTGTGTGAACAAAGGTTTCTAAAAATAAGAGCCATTCCTTAGTGATTCTGGAGAGAAGTCTCAACAAATCACTGTTTTTAAAAGTGACATTTTTTGGCACTATAGAGATTTTTTTAGAGGAAAGTGGCCTAATTAAAATTGATTGCAATTTGAAAACTGCAGTGTTGTGAAAACTTGAATATTCTTTTGATTTGAAAGTCTTGAAACTTTGATTTTTTTTTAAAAGGATGCAGCACAATCTTTATGTACATAAGAAATTAAAGTCTGAATTCCTTTTAGAAAGCAGCTTCTGGTTATGTAAGATTTATTTCCAGGGACAGTCTGTTGCATTGTTCCCTTCACTCATGGTGGGTATTTGGCACCCTGATTCCTGCATATTTAGACTCATTGTATTTAAATATCACTGTTGCTGCGAGCCAAAAAGAATGATTCAGTATGGATATGAAATGGACAACCCTCCTTGTTGACAACAAGGTTATCATAACACAAATTTAAACATAGTGTAGGTAAAAAAAAAGATAATATCTGGCTGAGTGTTAATAAAAAAATGCAAAGTTACTGTGTCTGTACAAGAGACAGATGAGAGAAAAAGAGCTTTGACTTCTAAAATTTTCTTTCAGTTTCACTTTGAGTAAATATCATTTTCAGAGAGGACTTCTTAGCTGTACAATATATTTCAGTGTATTAGTAAATTTATTTTCCCAGCAGCAGAAACCCTTTGTAGTGACAAAGTGATGATCATTCACAAATCTTACCTGCTCCCCATGAATGCCTCATACATTTGATGACAGATGTAAGCCTAAAACACTATGACTACAGCCCACTGACTGTATATAAAAGATGGAGGTAGCCACTATGAAGCCACCCATCCATTTGTGAAGTCGCTTCTTGAAGATTTGAGCTGAGCATTTGGCCATCTTTGTTGTTTGAAACGGGATGTGATGAGTGACTGTTTGATCCAAAACCAAGGAACACTGCACAAGCAGCTTGTCAATCACAGCATAGACTCGCCCTAAAGGATATCCTGATTTATCATCCTATTTGATGGTAAGGGGTCACCCCCCGCTGGTCATTAGAGAGGTTTAAGGCATCTTAGTACGTCTTTTTTTTTATAGCTTTAAAAACAACAGAGTTATTTCATACATTACATACATTTAAACTAGAGCCCAACTAATATAGCAAAACATATAGCATAACATGGTTGAAGGGTGTTTCTCCTGTCTCTTCTTTACTTTCTCAATTTTCATTTATCAGCCATTGTAAATGCCAATACAGATATATCAGCCGATATATCAGCCCTGCCGATATATCCTTTGGACTCTAATTTAAACTGTATTGTATTATATGAAATTCTCTGAGTACTTGTTATTTTTTTGGAGAGCAGTGCTTTCCCCTTGCAGTCCTGCCATGCACACCTTTGTTGTTCAGTGTTCTCCTGATGGTGGACCCATATGAACATTAGTCAATGTGAGAGAGACCTTTAATTGCTCTTTGTGTATGAACTGTGCTAAATAAATGTGCCTGAGATAAGATGACACCATTATACCATTATTTATTCTAAGATGTTCTTAATTGTATTGCAGAATCTGGCAGCTCATTAGAAGTATTGTATGAGGTATCAGTGTATCCACCTCCTTAACAGAGATGCATTCACATACCAATGAACCAGTATAGTAGCATCTGAAAGCACTGCCTGGATTTTAGGACAACACGATCCTCAGCAAGCCTCCAGATTATTCTTATTTTAGTACGGATTTGCAACTGACCCAAATTTTGGCCAACACTGAAAGTGTAAGTGGCATCTTTGCTCTACTTTCCACAGTGAAGTCCTGGAGTGTTTCTTTTTGCCACGTCACCAGTTTGTGGTGACATACAGCTCCGGAAAAAATTAAGAGACCACTCCAAAATTATCAGTTTCTCTGATTTTGCTATTTATAGGTATATGTTTGAGTAAAATGAACATTTTTGTTTTATTCTATAAACTACTGGCAACATAACTCCCAAATTCCAAATACAAATATTTTCATTTAGAGCATTTATTTACAGAAAATGAAAAATGGTCAAAATACCAAAAAAGGTCCAGTGTTTTCAGACCTCAAATAATGCAAAAAGCCACGTACAAGGTTATCCTGGAAGA